>JBBYHM010404360.1:0-51574 GCA_038381775.1 Adansonia rubrostipa
GAAAAAAGGATGATTTGAAATATAATATATGTCCACAGGAGGACTAGTGTGGTGATTCATCAAAAGGATGATTTGTTCTAGAAAGCCAAGTGTTACTTTGAGAGTTTGATCTTAACACACATTGGCTTTCCCTCGGGTGCATTGCATCAGCATCCCAAATTCATTTCTGCTGAAACCCCATTTCATCCATTAATGGTATGGTTTAATCCAACAAGCCAATTTAAGGGCTTTTCGCATCATCAAACGCCCATGTGATCTGCACATAAAGGTGTGGGTTACTGGAAGCAAAATCTTCATAACTAGGGTGAGGAGACTATACCCTTCATATGTTTTCGGACAATGAAGTTCAAAGCAGTTGCATTTCAGTGTCTTGTTCGAATAAATGTCGAAGATCTATCTAAAATATCGACACAGCATTTTAAGTATTCAAGGAATTCAGCATTTAGCACTCGCAGGAATCTTTGTAATTATGGAATCTAAGCCAACATACTTCTTTAATTTATATTATCTACAGGCAAGTTGCTGGTGTAAAGAAACTCTAGCAGAAGAGACTCAAGCTCTTCAGTGTTGTAACTCATGACAGAGTGATTATATCAGAACCAGCCGGTGGAGCTTTGCAGCCATACGATCTGAGTCCAGCATATTCTTAAACACAAAAGCATTAGATATATACTAGCATTAATAAAAGATTGGAAAAAGGGTAAATATTAAGTAGCATCAAAGAGTTATAAAATTTATAACCACTAAAGTTAGCGACAAGAAACCTACCTATTTGGTGAAGTTTGGGCAGTGGTGGCATTGATAGCTGAAGTAGTCGAAAACGGGTCCGACAAACAGATGCGAGATCCTCCTATGGTTTTTTTTTTTTTTTTCAATGATGTATTTGGTTTTTGATAACATTACTTATATCAAACAGAAGATGCAGAAAATACCAATTTAAAGGATAAGAAGTACCTTCATGAGGTCGATTTATGAATGAGGTGCTGATCCTGGTAATGACAGTGCACAGAATACAGCATATGATCCACCAAACGGAAAAAATAGAGAAATCAGCTGATGATGATCCTCATGATAATGGCAACGCACAAATGCAGAGAATGACCCTTCCACTGGTAATTGAAGAATGCAGTCATTACCATGATGTAGAGAACCAGAGTTTGCAGCAGACAATCCTCATAATGGTAATGCACAGAATTCACAGTATGCAATATACAATCCTTACATATGTTACTAGGATTTGAGTGTGAGTGTCAGATAAGTGTTTGACACTGATATGTTCGATTATTTCTAAGATTTTCCAGTAATTTTGGAGGGTATTTTGAAGGTCATATCCCCAAACTCATATCTGGATATATGTTGGACATAGGTACATAAAGTTATATAAACAAAATCCAATTTTGCTATCTTTACAATCCATTCCAAGAAAAACCATTTGATAAAAAGTTTCCTGAGTTGAATTTAGAAAGCTAAATTCAATTTGGTATTTAAAATGTATAATTTTTAATATTAAAATGTTCTAAATTTTCTCAACAATTTTTTGTATATATACATATATATATATATGATATATTTTAATAGGAAGAAGGATTCATTCAAACTTCAAGAAACATCTGGATTACATGAAAAATCAAGAAGGTATATTGACCAAAACATTATTACAATCCCTCTAACAATCCATACTAGTAAAAGCATGTAGTAAATTGTTTTGTTTCACATTTTACACAAAGGAACTGACCATCCAAATCCAATACAATCACCAGCTAAACTTACCATGAAACGCATTGACACTACCCCCACTCCAATGAACGGCACTACGTAATCTCCATAATAAATTAACAGCAAACAAAGAATCACTCTCTATTATTAAGTTGTCTTTGATTCAGCTTGAAGGTAGCTTTCCATTTGTTCAACCTTTTAACAGCAGTAAACATTTTGCAGATGACATTTAGGAGCTATACTGACAGAGAACAAAGCAGCAATCCAGGGCTGCAAGGGGAAATTCTGTTAAACCTGTTGTGATCTGGAAAATATCAAACATACACCAAATATTAAACCAAATGCTCAAGTGCAGTTGTTACCCACGAAATGTCAAACATACACCAAACGTTAAACCAGAAGCTCGAGTGCAACAAACATTAATGTTCACTAATTAATCTGTTTTCGATCATCCTTTTTCATGTCAATCATCTTTTGTCATGTGTAGAGCATAAAATTTCATCAAACAAGTTACAACTGAAAAGTCGATGGAGAGAGCTTGTTATCATTTCCTCCACAAAGTGAATACAGGGATGTGGCTTTGCTTTTCCCTTATATATTGAAATTCATTTCATTATTTTTATTACATTAGTATTTGTTGTCATATGTGCTGGTAAATAATTATATTTTTATTCATGTTTTAATAAATATTTCATTTAAATACAACAAAATATTCAATACGATTAAATTAAAAATACATTGAACAAATAAATTCTCTTCTTTGAAATTCAATTTAAATGTATATGTTTGATTTAATTAATAAAGTTTTAGCATAGTATGGGTGAATAGATATTTAGAATAGGAAGAATGAAATGAAAAGTATAATTCTTGATATTTTTTTAAAAATATCTTGAAACATCAAACATAGAACCATTATCTAGTACTTAATTCAGGGGTAAAAAAAAGATTGACCAGTTTTTCCCTACCTCACAAAGAGTAATTTAGTGAAGCCTTCTAAAAATAACAAGCAAATCAACCAAAGGTATTTAGCAAGGAAAAAAAAAAAGGAAATGAATAATGAAAGAAAATAAAGCTGATGACCAAGAATCTAAGGCAAACCTGTAGAATTAAGAGTGCTTTTTGATTTTGTGGGTTCTGTAATCCAATGGTTCTTGAATTTCATATTCATCTCTGACAGAATCACTGACCTGAAAACGCAAGAAAGAAATATGAAGTATCAAGTAAACAATGATAGGTTTACTCGTCCGCAATTTTTCACATAAAATTTAAAATCAAAATTAAAATCTGTTAGTGGATACTCAGGTACGAATATGAATTATGCAAGGATTCTTATCAGATTCTTACCTGTAGATCACCAAGTTGAATGGAAGGAATATGAGCTATCTTGAACCACTCCTTTCCTTTCCTCTTTTGAAGCTTTGAACTCAATGAAGAACACTCCATGATACTAAGATGCTGCAAGGAGGAAGGTAGCCCATCTTCTGGCAAGGAACGCAGCTCGTTACAATCTTTTATTTCTAGAGTTTGAAGCGAGGTGAGTTGTTGAAGCCCGTTTTCATCCAGGGATTTGAGATTGGAAAGGCTGCTGATGCGTAAAGATTTGAGATTAGTTGGCAGCAGGCCATCCTCTGGAAATGACAATAGTTCTTGGCATCCATCTTCAATCTCGAAATGACCAAGAGAAGGAAGTTTATGCAATTCCCATGATGTCTGAGGAGTGATTTTGTCACAAAGAGAGATGCAAAGTATATTTAAGCTGGAAGGCAGGTGCCATGGTGGAAGTGGTTCCAATTTGCTACATTTGTTAATATGCAGTGATTGAAGAGATTTGAGGCTTTGCATCCATCGTGGCAGCGACTTGAGGTTGTTGCAGTTGGACAAAACAAGTGATGTCAGATGCGGCGCTTGCAATCCCTCCATAGGAAAAGTTGTAAAACTAGGACAATCCCTTATTTCCAAGACCTCGAGCGACTTCATATCATTTTGCAAACCCTTGTCAATTGACAGACTTTCAAGATTTTCACAGTCCCAGAGGCTGAGATTTTTAAGCTTCGGGAAGGAATTCAAGGGAAAGGACAAGAGAGAATCACAACTGCTTCCTAAACATAAATCTTCAAGTAGAATAAACAGGTTTTCCATTTCTTTATGCTGGGGAAACTCAAAGTTTCTGCAGTTGCGGATATAAAGTCTTTTCAATGAACTCGGTTGATCAAGTTTAGGAAGGGTCTTGAGTGAATCACAATCGATGATATACAGACGCTGAAGAAGAGGTCTGTCCAGTATACCTGTAGGTAGGGACTCCAAGGCATTACATCTCTCAATTTTGAGGCTGCGCAACCGGGGTGGTAAGTCCATCAATTTTGTGATACTTGACACTTTGAAAGTCACTGAAGAAGATGATGAGAAAGAATCATCCTCCAGCACTTTCTTTCTTGGTACTGAGTCCGAAAAGCTATCAGGCTGATAGACTGAAATCTCACTTACACTTGAAGGGAAATGGTATGCTTCTCCACCATCCGTAATTCTCGACAGATTATCATCATTACTTCTCTGCTGCACCTTACCACTATTCATTAACTCCACTTTACAATTATCTGGAGTCCTTGGAAGTAAAGCCGCAAGCTGCTGACAATCCGAGATCCTCAGTTCTTCCAATGAAGGAAGACTCTTTGGTAAACCACCCTCCAACTTTGGACAGTTGGTTAGATAAAGTCTCTGCAGCAGAGGAAATTCTTCATCTTCAAGTGATATCCACTGTTCCCATTGTGTCATCCCTTCAAATGTTAAAGTCTTCAAAGACTGAAAAGGTTTAGTCATGGACTCATTCCCCCTATAGAATTCATGGCCAATGCTACTTACTGAAACAATCCTTTCAATTATGAGGTGTTCTAGAGATGAAAGCTCTCCAAGTGGAGGCAAAGAGGAGCAATTATTGCAGTCACGGAGACATAGAAACACTATGTTCGAGAATGAAGAGTCTCCCAGCCAAGACGGGAACTGTGTGCCCCCATAAGATCGTATTGTTAGTTTTTTCAACTCTTTAGAAGGCTCTAGTTTCTCCAACACCGCCATGTCCTTGGCTGGATTTCTTTCATTGCTGCTCCATTCGAACTGTAGTTCAAGGAGATATGTCTTCTCTTTCAAATTGGCATCTGACGCATCAGATGCAGAGGATACATTTTGCAACTTTGAAATGAAGAGTTCTCCGTGAAGATCTATGAGTTCCCCCAACTCCTTAATATTCAGTCCATTGCCCACAATAAAATTAGTCAAAGTCTGAAGCCGTTTTAGTCTGCTCATTTCTTTTGGCATCTGCTGCAAACCGGTTCCCTTAATGTTGAGATGTCTCAATTTAGACAGCATAACAATGCCTTCCGGTAACATAACAAGTTTCACACAGTTTGTCAACAGCAGTGTTTCTAGAAAGTACAGAGTACACAATGTTTGAGGCAAACCGACTAATGCACTTTCAGAGAGGTCCAGATAACGTAGATGTTTCAATCTGCCTATTGAATCGGGCAATTTAGCACTTTGGAACTGAGATAAAGATAGGACTCGCAATGTTCGTTGTCTCGCCAAAACATCTTCCAATGCATAAGGACTTAATTGGAAAGATCCATGATTTGAAGGAGGGTTAATCAGCAAGAAGGTCCTCAAGCTCTTAGCTTCGTGAATGCCCTGCAATTTCCCAGAGGTGTCATATTGAGAAGTTAAAAGGGATAGATGACGTGTCCCCTTATGCATTGGCCGATCTCTTTCTAATCTAAGGAATACTTCTTCAGCTGCAGAAGTCGCTAAATCGTGTATAAGATCATGCATTTTGAAGTGTAAACCACCAACTGGCACAAAAAATGACCTCTTTAATAAACCGTCGAAGTATTCAGCACCTACCTGTTCCATTGATAGGTTACCAGACTCTAATAGAAAGCCTTCAGCCATCCACAAGAGGACCAGTTTTTCCGCCTCGTACTCATAATCTGACGGGAATAGCGAACAGTAAGCAAAACACGGCTTTAGATGAGCAGGGAGATGAAAATAGCTCAAACGTAAAGTTGCATAAATCGAGTCGCTAGCTTCGGTTAGCGGCGATATTTGGTCCAGGACCCGACGCCATTCTGCAGAGCTTCTTTTGGCACGCAAGAGCCCCGCACTTACCAATACGGCCAAAGGTATGCCATGGCATCTCTTCACAATTTCCATACCAATACGCTCGAGATCTGTCGGAACACTTTGATTCATTTCAGCAAACGCAGACTTTCGGAATAGATCCCAGCATTCCGCCTCTGATAATAGGCTTAGCTCATAACAAGTGGAACAGCCCATAGCAAAAGCAACATCTTTGTTGCGGGTGGTAATAAGGATCTTGCTTCCCTTTGCAGCAGATTTTAAAGGAGCTTTTAGGATATCCCAGGAACCACTAGTCTCGTTCCAAACATCGTCCAAGACAAGGAGAAATCTTTTCCCCGCAAAGCTTTCATGCAACCTTGTTTGAAGCAGATTTAGGTCGTAGCTCTCAGCAGTGCGCGAAGTCATGGCCTCAAGAATTGCCCTGGTGATCTTTAGAATGTCAAAGTCAACGGAAACACTTATCCATCCTCTGAGATCAAAACACCTCTTTACTCTATCATCGTTGAACACAAGCCGGGCAAGGGTGGTCTTTCCACACCCTCCCATGCCGACTATGGCAATCCCATCAAGATTTGCATCCCCCGATAGTAACAAGCGAACGATTTTATGCTTGTCTTCATCTCTACCAACGACTTCGGTTTGAAGAAGAAAAGAAGTTGTAGGCAAACTGTTTGATATTAATCGGGCATCTTCATATCTAATTTCCCATGAGAGGTGAAAGGCTTTCTCCTTATTGAGAATATCCATAGCTTCCGAAATAACCTTGATCTTTGACTTCATTCCCTTTCCATATCGTTTCCCAAAAGAAGGGAAGAACGAGCGTGGAAAATATGTTCGCTTTTGAGATTCAGCTTCCAGTTTGGTTCGAGCTTCATCATACAAAATCTCATCTGCTAGATCGTCTGCGTCGTAGACAACATCTTCGATCTTCTTAAGCCAATTCTTCAGGCTCGGTGCTTCTAGTTGCTTCTCCTCTAAATCCGTAAGCACAGCAACAATACTCGAAAGGCTTGACCGAACCATTTCCAAGTATGAAGATGATTTTTTATGTTCATCCGCGAAATCTGATTCTAGAAATGAATCAAGCTTCCCCAGTAAAACCCGAATGGAAACAGACAAACCACCCATGTTGAAAGGTAGCAGAAGACGAGGTCAAGGCCAAGAAAGAGGGATCTTTTGCCAGAACCGATCAGATTTGAAGAGGTTGATCCGTGATCGAAAACTCGGGTAATGCTAAGGGTCTTTGCTTTGCGATTTCTGACCAATAAAGAAGGGGGAATATTTTCAGTTAGGTGTAACACTAATAAACTTATTAGCGACAGATGGCATAGTATTAGTTTAAGATGTAAATAGGTGCAATGAGCGTTAAATTACCAAAGCGCCCCCACTATCATTTCATCAAATGGCCTGGCCGGGACAAAACGCTCCGTTTCTTTGGAAATAATAGACACTGATCCATCACCATTTTTTTTTTTTTTTCAAATAACCAGCTAATTTGTATTATTTTTATCCAAAGCTCCGTTCCGTGGTAATTATTATAGAATATTGATATTATTTAATTATAATTATTAATTATTAATTTATGATTTATAATTTAAAACTATTTTACATATTTTAAAATAATGAATTTATTTTTTTATAAAAAAATTACTATTCAATTTAATTAGTATTTAATAAAGTTGGATTTATAGTAAGTTAATAGTAATTAAATTTTATAAAACAAAGTCAGTTATTGACTATTAAACTATTATAAATTTATTTTTTTTTTAAGAAAAATACTTTGAATAAAATATTTAGATTTACCTCTTTTGAAATATTTAAAATAAAATAATTTGCGGCAATATTTAAGTCACATTAAAATTTCATGCTTAGAACTTAAGTGAAGACTTGTAATACTTTTATGTTGAAAATAGCCACAGATTGAATATTTGCTACAAATCCGCATAATTATTTTAAAATTTAAATTTATTTATTATTTATAATAAATTTAAGTATTGCTACTTGAATATAAATTAAATAATATTATTCATCAAATATTTGAATTCATAAAATACCTATGTCAATTTTTTAAAAATAAAAATATAAAATAAGGCAAAAATTAATTTCAAATTTAAAGTTACTCATAATAACAACGAGTTTTAAAATAAAAAAATTAATAGCTTATAAAACTAAACGACAATTCATTTTTTCTTGTTATTTTTCATGTTGTTCGTATTTTAGTGATTTAACCCATTATCATGTGAAGGGTTTCAAATACATATACCCACACACACACACATATATATATATATATAATTTGTTAAGATTTATACATTTATTGATTTATATAAGAAAAATAATGTATATTTGAAATGCATTAACTAATTTTATTTTATAATTATTTATCATTATACTTTTATGTTGTTCAATGAAATTAAAGAATAAAAGATGAACACGGTTTTATTTATTTTTTTTTAAGTTAATAAAAGTTTAACCCTTAAGATTTATAATTATATATATAAATATTTACGTCATACAATATAATTTATCTTGGATTAATATAGACTAAGATTTATACTTGAAAACATATATTCATTTTGAGCTGAATCTTGAACTAATCATACGGACTTTATGATTTATTCTCAAAAATATATATTTATATATTAATTTTTACATTTTACAATTAAACGGATGATAGATTTGGATATTAGAGGGTTCATATTCATATCCGTTACGAATCTATTGTGGATAATAATTATAATATCTAAATTTATAATTTTCAAATCCATTAAAAATGGATCAAATAATTACGGATATCCAAATCCGAGTTATTGATTGCCATCCCTATTCCTTCTAAAGACCAAGTAAAACCAACACTGAATGTAAATAAATCCTCAGCTTCTTCTGCTTCATCTGTTTCTCCTGCATCAGACGGTTTCTATGTTCTGACAGCTGCTTTCAAACTTACGTGAATTACATATCAAATTATCTCTTAAAATAGAGACGTTAAGAGCTGGAAGAAAATAATTGGAAATGCACTTCTTTTTTAGGATAAATCCGATTTTAATTCATCCCAAGGAGTAGTCAAGCTTAATACAACAGCAAACAAACTACTACAAATCAAAATTGGTAAATAAACATGTCATCATCTAAATGCTTGAAAGAACAACGAGAAAGAAAATAATTGGAAATGCACATATGTTTTACAGAACTAATTGGAAACTTTTTCCCATTTCATAGAAAATGAGTTCTATCTATGTAGATCCGCAACCACTTCTTCGTGTTCCAAAATTGAAGGAAGCTCTGGTAAGACATATCAGGAAAACGAAGCAAGTCAGGTCAGAGACAGTCACTTAACTAGTTTAGAGATATAATTGAATCCAAATGGTTGAAGCAATTTGTTCAAGTTTCTTACCCTCAATCTTGGATATATAGCCTCTCAAAGTGAGATTCTAACACATATATTCTAGACTCTCCCTTGTTCCTCAACGCCATTAATTACTCTCAATTGTACCTTGACACCGTCAACCTCATAAAAAATGAGTGAGGCCATATTTTGCAGACCCCATGCGTCCTGAGGTGGGAGGTTCCCGCATTGCTCAAAACAAAATGATTGGAGATTGATTGGCAGACCAACTTCCCCAAAACTATAAAGATTTAAACAACGAGCTATTTTTAACCTTTTGAGAGATGACAACCATCTTCCAGAGAAGGTTCCAAGATCCGGGCAATCTTCAATTTTCAACTTTTGAAGAAATGGGAGTCGCTCATTATCGTTTTGCATCCCGATAAATCTAAGAAACCTGCAATCCTGGAGTTTAAGCTTTACAAGTCCTGCGAAGTGGCCTAAACAAAAAGTTTCAAGGTCATTACAGCTACTCCTTACGTGCAAATGCCCAAGCGTAGAATACGTATTTCTCCCATTCGGTTGAAGTGAGCTCAGGCTGCAGCATTCAATGATATGAAGCTTTACCAAGGAAGGAAGATGGTTCGGTAGATTCCCAATCAACAGCGGACATTTATGCAGAGTGAGCTCTTTGAGGGAAGGAAATCCACCTTCATCAGCAAAAGGTAACCAGTGTGTCCAACTTGACATCCCTACAAACCGCAAAATTTGCAGAGATCTGAATGGCCTGAGATTGTCTCCATAGAATTCAGGGCCCAGGCGTTGTAGCCCTTGCATCTGTATTATGTGGAGTTCTTTTAGACAGGGTAGGTACCCAAGTGGTGGCAGTGAGGAGCAATTTCTGCAATCAACGAGATGCAGGGAGACCATTTGGGAGAAAACGGACTCCCCTAACCAGTCTGGAAGGTTTGAACCACCAAAGTGTTCAATGCGAAGCTTCTTTATATATTCATGAGGCCTTAGCCTGGCAAGTACCACAGTTTCATTATCTACGATATGAGCACCTGGTGCCCACTTGAAAATTAACTCATCAAGGTACTTTTTGTCCTTCAAATTGGCCACCGAGGCATCTGCTGGTTGAAAAACATTCTGCAGGCCTTCAATGGAAAGAGTACCACGAAGAAGAGAAAGTTTCTTCAGCTCACTAATCCTTGACCCACTATGTCTGTTCACAACAAACGTGCTTAACGACTGAAGGCTTCTCAAATTGCCGAATTGTTTTGGCATCTCTGTCACATTTGATCCCTTTATATCAAGATGCTCCAACTTAGAAAGATTTTGCATGTCGCTAGGCAACTGCTTAAGCTGAAAACAACATGTCAGCTTCATTGTCTCTAAATTATACAGAGAACAGACTCTATTATGCAGTCGTTGGATTTCAGTGTAAGAAAGGTCCAAGTAGCGCAGATGTTTTAAGTTGCCTATTGACTCAGGCAAGTCAGTGATATGATAAGGAGACAATGACAATACACGCAGGCAACTGCATTCAGGAAACACATTTTTTTTTCTATCATCACATTCTGTTAACAAGTTCTTTCTTCTATCATCAAATTTGCTCTTCTTTTTATCATCAGATTCTGGAAACAAGCTATTGAAGATTATAGGAGTCAGAGGAACCCTACTGGAGTTGGATGATGACCTGAGTGGTAGGAAGGTTCGCAAACGGTTGAACACTTCATAAAAGGGCTCAAATTTGTCGGGAGCTTCATCACGATTCGGTATACATGATAAATGGCGAACTCTTTCTGGGTTTAGGGGCGAGCTATCATCATCAAATTTGAAACTAAACTCTCCTGCTACATGCTGAGCTAAATCATTCAAAAGGTCATGCATTGTAAAACCTGAACCATGAACTGACCGTTGAAAAAATGACATTGATAATAGCTCATTGAAGTACTGCTCAGCTACTTCCTCAGTTCTTGTACCCTTTTGCTGCTGCACTAGGCCTTCTGCTATCCACAATCGAACCAAGTCTTTTTTTTCAATTTCATGACCCTTAGGAAATATGGAACAATAGGCAAAGCATTGCTTTAGGTAAGATGGGAGATGAGAGTAACTCAGTCTTAGGGCCGGTAGAATATGGCTCTTGCCACTTGGTAGATCCCATATTTTACTATTCAATACATCATCCCATTCCTCAGCTTCTACTTTGGAATGCAAAAGACATCCGAGTGTTTTAGCGGCCAAGGGCAAGCCTCGGCACTTTTCCACAATCCTCTCGCCAATCGGTTTTAATGGAGAATCTTCATTGATAAAAGCTTCATTTCCAAACGCATACTTTGCAAAGATTGACCAACAATCTTGATATGCCAATGGTGTCAAAGAACGAACAAGAACAGAACTCAGAGAGGATGAAACACTTTGACTACGTGTTGTCGAGATGATCTTGCTGCCAACAGCTCCAGCTTGAAATGGTATTTGAAGAAGATCCCAATCGGTAAGACTCTCATTCCACATATCATCCAAGACAATCAGAAACCTCTTGCCCTTCAGTTCACTCGCCAGTTTAACCTGGAGTACATTCAAGTCTTTCGTATTACAATGGCACAATACGATGGATTCATAAATTGTTTCGGTCATCTTGAAAACATCAGATGCTTCCGAGACATAAGCCCAGGCTTTCAAGTCAAAATGTTTCTCCATCCTTTCGTCGTTGTACACAAACCGAGCAAGGGTGGTCTTGCCAATACCAGCCATTCCCACAATTGCAACCACAGGTATCCCATTCTCAATCCTAGTGTCTGACTCTAAAAAGTCAAGGATCTGAATTTTTTCATCATTCCTGAAGCAATCTTCAGAATCGTTGACCAACGAAGTTGTGGGCAATCTTGGTAACGATTTGTTACTGATCGGGCCTTCCTTCAAACTAAGGAAGTCTTTTTCTTCAGCTATAATCTCTAATCTGCCAACAATCATTTTAAGAGCAGCGTTAAGGGCTTCTACCTGCTCCTTTGGGGTTTGATAACCAGCTTCCATTTCGTACTTCAAAGCTTCAGTTGCAATTTCATCGAACAGATCTTCTGCTTCGTAGAGAGCATCTTTCAGTTCATCTAGCCACTCTTTAACAGACAGGTTCATGACCTGCTGCTGCTCCTCAGCGTCATCCAGCACTGAGTTGACAGCCAGTAACTTCAATTTCAACTTCTTCAAGAGATCGAGGTCGAGTTTCTTTGATTGGAAGAAGTCTAGGAACTTGCCGGAAGCCATCTTGTCAAACAGAAACCGAAGAGACGTCGAGAGCAAAGCCTTTCCGACAGCCATTGCTACGGCGGTTTCCCAAACCATTTTCTCTCAAATTCACAAAGAAGGATAGAAAAAAAAAATAGTTTAAAATCGAATCAGAAAAAAGAAACCCTTTTTTGCTACTACTGCCACTAACGAAGAACGATTGATTGGCGAGTTGTTTACTCACTCTTCTTCCTTGGGCAGAATTTCATACAAGTGTTTCTAAATCAAACTAAATAAAATTACAGGCAAATCTCATTGTAATTTATATGTTAAGACAGTTGCAATTCTCCAACAATTCGGAATAGGACGTTCAATCAATTCATGTTAAAGACAGTTGTAATTCTTCAAAGTTGTAATGCGGGTGAAATTAATAAATAATTAAATAAATATGGAAAAATTTTGAAATAAATTCTTGGCCATATATTAGGAGAGTGAAAAAAATGAATAATTGATTAATAAATTAATATAATTTTATTTTTATTGAAAATTAAATTACCGAAACAATTATATAAATATATATATTTTTATATTATGGTTTTTATGTTATTTCGTTAATTAAGTTGATACCATTTGACTCGTAACACTAAATTTACGTTAAAAAATTATTAATAGAATTGGTATAATAATTAGTGGAATAATCAAAATTTTATTTTTTAATCTTTAATCGAATTTAATCATGAATCAAAAAAATTATTTTTAATTGATGGAAATTTTCAGTTAATTTAATTAATAGGACTTCGATTATTCTATCGTCAATAAGTTAAAATTTTTAAACTTTCATAATTTAAATAAGTTTAATTATCGAACAAATATTCAAATGCCGAACATAATAAATTGTGCATTCATAATTAGATAAAAATTTAACAATATAAAACTTCTTATATCTAATAAAAATTGAAATATAATTATTTTATATATTTTAACTAATTCAATTATTTTAATTATTTTCGTATTTTGAACAAAATTAATTAATAAACAAAAGTTTTTAAAAATTTTGTACCGGTAGGTGGATGGAATTATGTCCGATTAACCAAAATCAAGTTGACTTTTTATCAATTAATTTAATTTTAATCGATTTATGCACACATCTAGTTAAGGGTCTATTTAGATTGGCGGTGAGATGGGTTCTGATAAGATTGAAAATAGCGATAGCAGTGAAATTAATTATTATAACAATGAGATTAAAATTATTAGTGAGATATGCGTTTGGATCAACATGTCTTCTGTCTTGCAAATAAGGCAAATCTTGTCTGAGTAAAATTTTAAAATGATACAATTATTTTTCATGTCTTTACTTGTTACAAAACCACTTTCTTCTATTATATTTACAATTTTTAATATATGATATAATAGATTTTGAAATCCTTAGAGGAAGATTTGAGCAAGGACAATGGGTAAGAGAAGTAGAGGTTTGGGCTCTAAAGGGATATGGTATTTTGCTCATATTTTACGAGAAATGTTTATTTATAAATCTGATCATACAAGAGTTCGCTGAGAAGTACTTAATATTACTATTATTAGAGGAAAAATACTTAAACCTGAAGATGATTTACAATCTTTTCAATTGTTTATCTGAAAGTATGATCTTTGATTTTATAGTTGAATTATTTTCTTGTATCTGAGAACTTTCAGATTAATAGAAAGGAAGATTAATATAAATTATTAAAATTGAAATTGACAATTTCGTCAAACCCATAGCACATATGAATACTAGGGAATAAAATAGGCTCTCTCTTCTCTGCTTGATTATTTATGTTATTAAAGGAGATTTCAATAATGCAAGCAGAGGCTCGGTTTGATACATAATTAGGGAACAATTTGTGTATATATTTCGTAGAAACTTGAAATTAAAGTAGGTGATAAAAGTAGTTGGAAGACATGAAAATAATAGTACCATTTTAAAAATTTTACTTAGATAAGATTTGTCTTATTTGCAAGACGAAAGACCCGTTGATATGGACTTTAATCCATTAAGAGTACCTTTATGAATGAATGTAGGATAGATATTTGAATGCTAGATATTTGAATGCGTACTTGAGTTAGCAGGCAGTCTACTAGATAGACATTATTGAATAACAACATTTGATGAGAGATACGAACAAGAGGCTTTGAGGAAACTAATGCTTTCCAAATTATGTTAAGTTGGTAAGCAAATAGCGAATCCATGAGTATTTGAACTCAAGCATCCAGGAAAAAAAAAAGAATATTTGATGAAAGAACGAAACCCTTTTGAACAAGAAAACTTTATGTCTTGAAATTAATTCATCAAGTTAATGATAAAATATATAGGCGTTTCAATAGACATTATGTATTTATTACAAAAATCACTCTTTTTATTATATTTATTTTTTCTGATAATTTTTAATATCTGGTATAAAAGATTTTGAAATCCGATGTGAGCAAGGTGGAAAATAGGTAAGAGAAGTAGAGGTTTGGGCTCTAGAGGATTATGGTATTGCTCATATTTTACAAGAAATGCTTATTTATAAATCTGATCATATAAGAGCTCATTGAGAAGTACTTGGTATTACTATTATTAGAAAAAAATACTTAAACCTGAAGATGATCCACAATCTTTTTGATTGCTTATTCGAAAAGTATGATTATTGGCTTTATAACTGAATCATTTCTTTGTATCTAAGAAAAACTTTCATATTAATAGAAAAGAGGATTAATGGAAATGATCACAAATTTTCGTCTATGATAGACCGATATAAACATCAACAAATCCAAATTGAATTAATTCCTTCCTTGACCAATAACTGCTTTGGCTAATAAAATCTTACTAAGGGAGAAACCGTCAGAGAGATGACAAACCTCGTACTTATTTTTTTGAAAAAAAATCAGTATAATTTCATTTTCTTTCTTGATTTTCATTTCTGTCTTTCTGAAAAATCTGATCTAAATGAAGGAATCCTAGACAAATTACAATTAAAATTTACATTTCATAAATGGACCACAAAGTAACAAAAAGATCGTTTACAATAGATAACACTGTGGGTTGTTTTAAACCCAAAACAAGCTGTCAAAAACAAATATGAACCATAATAATATGATGAATGGCACCCTTTCCTTTGCCCGACATTTCGTCAATCCGTATTCAACCACAAACTAAAGCCACCCTTAAAGAGACTGACTTCACAAAACTTAAATGAAAATAGAATTATTGGACCTATAAAAAGTGGAATTTGCAACTGTAAAAATTATCGAGTAATTAGAAATGAGAAGAAGGGTTTAAATTTTTTGAACAATGCGGGAATACGTAAAGTTGATATGTCCAGTAACTCATGTATGATATTTGAAACATCTTCTTAATTATATCGTCAATCTTTTAGATAAACTTCTTAAAGAACTTGAAGGTTAAGTATAAACGTGTGGTTTGATCGAAATTATTATTTTACATATTAGAAATGAGAAACTATCACCCCATTTAATCAACATGAATATGACAAAACATGTTTCTTAAGAGGAGTAACATGAAGCTCGTAACTACGGGTGTTTTCAATACTCCCAAATAAACTAAGAATTTTGAGTTGTACAACTTTTTTTTTTCTTAGAAGTAACCATTTTCATTTCTTTTAGTTCTCTTAGAAAGAAATGAAATTCGTTTAAGTAAACAAGCATATAATGGTTACAGGAGAGGAGTTTATACGTCAGGTTATATTCCCTCATCGAAACATGTTCTTTATAAGCAATTTTCGCAGTGGTTGAAAAGAGTTTTTCAGCCCTTCGACTAAGTTTCCGCTGACCGTCGTGTCATGTTCTTCATGGAGGGCATCGTCCTTCCATATGTCTTCATCTTAATGGTCGTAGAGTTCATAATCGAAATCAATTGATTATTACCACCCATGTGTAGCCTATGCGAAGCAACCAAGAGTGGACTCATCTATATCCTATTCCTCTTCTAGCTGGCGGATTCCTTCATCTATCGTTTTCTCAACTCAGAACAAACCATATCTAATACTATATACACCTTTTTAAATTTTATACAACTTGTTTGAATTTTCCCCTATGCTTTCCTTTCTTTCTTTTTTTCTTTAATTTGTTTGTGGAACTTGTTATATTTTTGGTTGCTTGTGCTGCCTTAATGAACAAGTCCAGAAGAAAAAACATAGTTGTTTATATTTCCAAGCATCAGAGTCACAGTGGGCTCGAACTGATCAGCAGTAGATAACTAAATGTAATAATCAATAGTCTTTTTATTATTTCTACTAATATAAAAAATAATTAAATTTAATATTATGAGTTAATCAAATATTAATTTAGTCATTAAATTTTTATAAATATAAAAGAAGTGATTTACTTTAGTATTATGAGTTAATCAAATATTAATTTCGTCACTAAAATATAAAAAAATAATTTAAAATAAAATATAAACAAATAAAAATGTATTAAAAAATAATTTAACTTTTAATTTTGAATAACTTTTATAAACAAAAAACCTACTACCTTGAACTAACTCACATAAATTAAAAAAAAAATTCACTTTCCCAATTTTTTTTTAAAATTACCTATTTTTTTCTCCTTCTAAGAGGATGAAAAACTTTTTATTACACAAACATATTCTTTTTTTATTTTTTATTTATTTTTTAATTATAAAAATAAAATATCACGTGTATTTACGTATGTCATAAAAATCGATATGTGTATATTTTCGTATATAAATTTATTATTATTAATGGACTTCATAATATTATTTTAATGATAAATAAGGTTTGACATTTCTTAAAAAATTAACAAAGCTAAACTTTATATGTTAAATAGATTCTTTTCTTATTAAAATGATTTTTGAAATGCATAAAAATTTTTTTAAAAAAAACTTTATTTATACAAATAAATTAATAAAAGCTAAATTCACAACTTCACCAAACAAAATTGTAGCATTGAACCGTATTTTTTAATTTATTTACGGTAATGCCATACTGTCATTGACGAAGACCGATTGATTTCGCAATAATTATATACATTACGGAAAAGGACAAAACAAAAAAATAATTGTATATAACAGTGAAACCGATGAAAGTAATAAAAATATATATAATTAATATGATTTTTTTTAATTTTAAAAATATAATATATTAAATATAAAAAATTTTCTAAAATAATAATAAAAAAATCGATTACGCGGATTCATAGGTATAATGGCACGCTACTAGCTCCAGAGAAGTCTGAAGGAGTAGGATGGGAGCTCGCTTCAGGTCCGATTAGGAATATCACCGAATATGCTGTACGATGACTTCAACATTTATATATATAGTAAAATTATTTAAATTTTTACATATTTTTATAATTTTATATATAATTTATATTTATTTAATTTAAATATTATATATTATATTTTATTTACAAATATCATGTATATTGAATTTTAAATGAATTAAATTGTTTTATTATTTATTTGACATAAAAAATTTTTAACCGTTAAATATATTAAAAAAATAAGTATTTTTAATCAATATGTCAAATCAATTTAAAACTTCATGTAGATGATAAATATAATTATATTACTAAATCTGAAAATTGATTCGTTAAAATATTAATCATATAAAAGGTTATAAAAAGATATAAAACTAAACTAATTTTATATTAGTGTAAGTAGATCCCTCATATGTACATATATATATTAACAACTTTCGTATCAAGAATATTACTTTTTTCAATATAAATTGAATGGTTAAAAATTTGTTACATCAAACAAATGATAAATATTTTTAATTTATTAAAAATTTGATGTTCATGATTTATGTATATAAAGTGAAAATACAATAATTAAATTAAATAAATATAAATCATATAAAAAATTATTAAAAAATATAAAATTAATTTAATTTTACATCAATGTAAGTGATTATATATATTATAACGGTAGACAAGATCTATATAAAACTCAAGAAGGAAAGTTGAAGTTTTGGATTAAATTTGAATTAAAGTCTCATAAGAATTCTTGGCTAGAGATTAAATGGTTAGTATAAATTTGATTATTCGTAAATTTATTTTTTTTATAAATTTGTATATTGTGAATTCGGTATTATAACTACTATTATAGTGGATTTGAAGCTTTTGCATTGAATATTGGCTAGTAAGATTAAGGATTAAAAAGTTTACGGATAAATTAATCTTATATTTTGAAATAACACATTATTAAAAAATAAATTATATTACATATAATAAAATAAAATAAATAACTTTTAAAAAAATTTCAAGATAAAATATAAAAAAAATTAATTATAAAACTTAATTAACTATGTCAAATATTTTCAAATTAATTTTTAGTTAATTTTATTTTTTATTTAAAAATTATGCACTAAATTAAAATATTTAATAGCTTAGAATCTCAACAAGGACACTCTTTCTTTTATTTGTTTTTATATTTATTTATTCAATGGTGTTGACGAAGACCTAGTGGCTCTGGGAATCGTTTTCTTTGTTGCAAAATATCATATAATGTATCAAAAATAAAATAAATAAAATGGACAGGCAATTATCTTATTTCTTTTTCTTTTTTTGTCCTTTACGAAGGGAATGAGTTTAAACAATATTGGGCAGGTTGCCTGTCGCTGTCATCTTAAATAAAAAATAAATTAATTAATTAAATATAATTTCAAAGCAAATATACATTTTGTCCAAGTGGGCGGCTTGAGGAAGAAAACAAGAGTCGACAGGGTGGTAGGGATTTTACGGACTGGTTTTGGACCAGAAACCAAGACTTTACCTAATATGCACTATGAATCATGCTAGCTCAACTTCAACATATATATATATATATATATATATTCTAAAATTAATTTAATTTTTAAAATTTTAATAATCTTATGTATGATTTATATTTATTTAATTTAATTATTATATTTTATATTTTATTTATAAAAATTATGTACATCAAATTTTAAATAAGTTAAAATTTTTTTATTATTTATTTAACATAAAAGACTTTCAACTATTTAATATATGTTGAAAAAATTAGTATTCTAAATTGATATGATCGAAATGTCAAATCAACTTGAAACTGTATTTGTATGATAAATATAATTATATTATTAAATTGAATGGTTAGTTTGTTAAAATATTAATCATAAAAAAATTATAAAACTGTGTAAAATTAAATTAATTTTAAGTTAGTATAAGTATATCCCTCATATATATATATATTAAGATTATATCGATCAAGAATATTATTTTTTTTAATATATATATTTAATGATTAAAAGTTTTTCATATCAAATAAAGGGTTAAATATTTTTAATTTACTAAAAATTTAACATTCATGATTTATGTGAATAAAAAGTGAAATACAATGATTAGATTAAATAAATATAAATCGTATAAAAAATTATTAAAATATAAAAAAACTAGTTTAGTTTTATATTTTATGTAGATTCTCTTCATATATATATATATATATATATATATTATAATGGTGATTAAGATTTACATAAAACTCGAAAAGGAAAGTTGAAGTGTGAGATTAAATTTGAATTAAAGTCTCTAGAATTCTCAAACTAGGGATAAAATGATTACCGTGAATTTAAATATTCGTAATTATTTAATTTGTATTTTATAGATTTATGTATCGTGAATTTGGTATTATAACTACTAACTATAGTGAATCTGAAGCTTGGGCATTGAACCTTGCTATTAAGATTAAGGATTAAAAATTTTACTAAATGAGTTAACCATAAGTTTTGAAATAACATGCTATTAAAAATTAAATTATATTAAGTATGTTAAAATATAACAAAAATTAAAATACCTTTCCAAAGATAAAATATCATAATAGATTAATTAAAAAACTTAATTGATTATGTTAAATATTTTTAAATTGATTTTTGTTTTATTTTTTTATTAACATAACATATCAATTAATCTGGATATGATATAACATGTCTGTTGAAAAGTGTAACATGAAACTCACAATTATGGGTGTATCCAATACTCTCATTTCTTTTAATTCTTTTAAGAATGAAATGAAATTATATTTAAGTAAACATGTAATGGTTGCAAGAGAGGAGACTATACATCAGGTTACATTCCGTCATCGAAATATGTTCTTTATATGCATTTTTTGTAGTGTTTGAACAGAGTTTTTCAGCCCATCGACTAAGCTTCCGCTAATCGTCATGTCATGTTCTTCATGGAGGGCATAGGCCTTTCATATGTCTTCATCTTAATGGTCATAGAGTTCGTAATCAAAATCAATTGATTATTACCACCCATGTGTTAAGTCTATGCGAAGCAAGCCAATAGTGGACTCACCTATATCCTATTCTTTTTTCTAGTTGGCAAATTCTTTCAACTATCAGTTTCTCAACTCATAATAAACCTTGTCTACTAGCAACTTTCATTTCATCTTTAAATTACTTAATCACTTTTTCAAACATTTTGAATTTTATACAACTTTTTTGAATTTTCCCTTGTGCTCTCCTTTCTTTTTTTCCTTTTTAATTTGTTTGTGCAACTTGTTATATTTTGGTTGCTTGTGCTACTTTAACGAAGAGTCCAAAAGAAAAATACGAAGTTGTTTATATTTCCAAGCATCACAATCACAATGGGCCCCAACTGGTCAGCAGTCAATAATTAATAGCTTTTTCATTATTTCTACTGATATAAAAAATAATTAAATTTAATATTATGAATTAATTAGATATTAATCTAATTACAAGATTTTTATAAATATAACCAGAGTTAATTTAGTTTGATATTAGGAGAAAACCAAACACTAATTTTATTATAAAAATGTAAAAAAATTAATTTAAAATAAAATATAGATAAATAAAAATGTATTAAAAGGTAATTTAACTTTTAATTTAAATACTTTTTTAAACAAAAAACCTACTACCTTTAAATAACCCACATAAATAAAAAAAAAATAATTTTCCCAAAATTTTTAAAGTTACCTTTTTTTTTTCTTCTTCTAAAAGGATGAAAAACTTTTTGTACAGAAAAATATTCCTTTTTGTTTCTTTATTTCTTTTTTAATTATAAAAATAAAATATTACATGTACTCGCATATGTCACAGAAGTTAATATATATACATTCTTATATATTCGCATGTGTCACAAAAGTTAATATATATACGTTCTTGTGTATAAATTTATTATTATTAAAGGACTTCATAATATTGTTTTAATAATAAATTAGTTTTGAAATTTGTTAAAAATTAATAAGGTTAAACTTTATACAGTAAATAGATTCCTTTCTTATTTATCTATGTATCAATCAATCTACCTATCTATCTACAATATGATTTAGAGTTCTTGGACTCAAAATGTAATTTTTTTAGATGTATAAGGTTATTTTCGTCAATTTATAAGAGAAAATTTTGAAAAGAGATAATAAACTGATAATTATTAAAAAATTAAAACTAAAAAAAATAATAATTATTAGAATTATTAACAAAGAAACTATAATTATTTTTTTACTTTTACTTTTATTTTTATTTACTTTGGCTTGGTGTTTTCTTTCCAAACAAATTTATATTCAAATTTATTTTTGTATTTTTAAAATATTATAAATTTTTATGTGTCAATAATAGGTGTTATTTTATTTATACTTTTATACATTCGTTTATTCATATAGTATTCATATAATTTTTTATATTATGTTTTAATTATTTATATATATATCGTATTCTTGTTATTTTTTATATATTTAAAGTATTATAAATTTATATATAAAATTTTTAAATTAGCTAAGCGTTTATGTATGTTTAATATGTTCATTTATTCGTGTTGTCTTAATTTAGAACAAACATCTATATTATACATGTAAAAAAATTTGATCTTATATATTTTAAAAGGGTTAGTCTATATGAAAATTTACGTGTCAGATTTGATATTTGTATTCGACTCGTTTGATAAAAATTTTAATTTATTAATTATTTTTAATTTTTTGATTATATATTTAAAGTGCTTGATCCATTGATCCTTGCGACAATTTATATGTCGATTTAGAATTAGTTTATTAATTATTTTTATTTTTTTATATTCAATTTTTATTTTTATTAAAGTATTGATCTTCACTCTAATTCACTAATTGGTTTAGAATTGATACTCGACTTACTTAAAAAAATAAAAGATTATTTTATTAATTATTTTTAATTTTTTATATTTAAGTTTTTTTATTTGATTTTTAAATAAGTTACTTAAAGAAGTTATTCTGTACATGACCTATGGGTTTATTTATGACATTTTCACGACAAGCGCAAATTATAAAATTATTTTATTAATTATTTTTTGTATTTAGTTTTTAGATGATATATTTAAAAGGTTAATCTATAAGTTGACTTACGGCTTGATTTAAAATTCGTACCTAACCCATTTGGTAAAAAATTTTAAATTTTTATTTTATTAATTATTTCTATTTTATTTATAAATAGTATATTTAAAAGATTAATTTGTACATTAACTCGCGGATCAATTTAAAATCCATAACAAATCTACTAAAAATAAAATAAAACTTTATTTTAATTTTAGAAGTTTATTTAAAGGGATAAATCCACATGTTAACTTGAAGGTCAGTTTAGGATTGATACTCGAGCTGATTGATTAAAAAAGTTTAAAAACATTTATATTAATTTTATTTTTAAATGATGTATTTAAAGTAATTGATTCATACTTTGACTAATAGATAGATTTAAAATCCATATCAAATTTAAATAAATAAATATTAATTAATAAAATTAAATTTTTATTAAAATTAATTAAAAATTTAAAAAATATCATTAATTATTTTTTAAAATAATGTGTTCAAAATAATATATTTACTCAACAACTCTGAATCAATTAAAATTTATATTTAATTTTAAATACATATTTATTATTTAATAAAATTTAATGTATAATTTATTTTTATTAATAATAATTAAAATTTATAAAATAAAAATAATCTCAACAAAGCAAAGGCATAACACTAGTTGAAATGATTTTTGAAATGCATAAAAGTTAAAAAAAAAAAAAAACTTTATTTATGCAAATAAATTAATAAAAACTAAATTCACAATTTCGCCAAACCAACTTGTACAACTGAACTTTTTTTAATTTATTTACGGTAATGCCATGTTGCCGTTGACGAAGACCGATGGATTTTGCAACGTTTTTTACTTTGTTGCAAAATATCATATAATATCTTTAATCAAAACAAATAAATCTTGGGCAGGTAGCCTGTCGCTGTCATGTAAATAAAAAAAAACTCTTTTTAAAATAAAAATATATATTTCGGAAAAGGACAAAACAAAACAATAATTATATATAGCAGTGAAACTGATGAAAGTAATAAAAAAATATATAATTAATATGTTATTTTTTTAATTTCAAAATTATAATATATTAAATATAAAAATTTTTCTAAAATAATAAATAAAAAAAATCGATTAAGCAGATTCATAGGTATAATGGCACGCACCCACCTCCGAAGAAGTCAGAAGGATAGTAACGGAGCTTGCTTCAGGTCCGATTAAGAATATCACCGGATCTGCCGAATGATGCCAGGTCAATTTCAACATATATATATATATATTGTAAAATTATTTTAAGTTTTATATATTTTTTAATTTTATATATAATTTATATTTATTTAATTTAATTATCATAACTTTACTCACATAAATTATGCATGTCATATAAAAATTTTTAATCGTTAAATATATATTAAAAAATTAATATTCTTGATGATATATCGAATCAATTTGAAATTTATACATATAACAAATGTAATTATATTATTAAATCTGATAATCAGATTGTTTTATATAAAAAATTACAAAAATATATAAAATTAAACTAATTTTATACTTGTATAAGTAAATTTATTATATAGACATATATTAACAACTTTTGTACGAGAATACCACTTTTTTTAATATCCATTTAATACTTAAAATTTTTATATTAAATAAATAATAAAATATTTTTAATTTATTAAAAATTTGATATTTATAATTTATACATATAAAGCATAAAATAGAATAAATTAATTAAATAAATATATATTATATAAAAATTATTAAAAGATATAAAATTAATTTAATTTTATATATTGTAACGGTGGTCAAAACCTACATAAAACTCAGAAGGACAATTGAAGTGTCGGATTAAATTTGAGTTAAAGTCTCGTAAGAATTCTTGACTAGGAATTAAACAGTTAGCATGAATTTGATTAATCGTAATTATTTAATTTATTTTTTTATAAATTTGTATATTGTTAATTCGACATTATAACTATCAATTATAGAGGATTTGAAGCTTGTGCATTGAACCTTGGCCAGTAAGATTAAGGAATAAAATTTTTTACGTATAAATTAATATTAAATTTTAAAATAACATGTTATTAAAAATTAAATTATATTAAATATAATAAAATAATGTAATAAATAACTTTTAAAGAAACTTTTCCAAGATAAAATATCATAACAAATTAATTACGAAGCTTAATTAATTATTTTAAATTAATTTTTATTTAATTTTATTATTTTTATTTAAAAATTATGTGTTAAATTAAAATATTTAATAGATTGGAAACGAGTTTAAATAATATCAGGCAGGTTGTCCGTCGCTGTCATCTTAAATTAAAAATAAAAAAAAATTCATTTAAAATATGATTTCAAAATAAATATACAGTTTGTGGAAGTAGGCGCCTTGAGATGGAATGCAAAGTGTCGGTAGGCAGGTGGGGACTTTAGAGGCTGGGTTTGGACCAGAAACCAAAACTTTTAAGCGACAACCGATCATTAAGAATCTTACCGAATATGCCCTATGAATCATGCCAGCTCAACTTCAATTATGTATATAGTAAAATTAATTGAATTTTTTATATTTTTATAATTTTATATATGATTTATATTAATTTAATTTAATTATTATATTTTATATTATATTTATATAAATTATATACGTTAAATTGTAAATAAATAATTTTTTTATTATGTAATATATGTAGAAAAAATTAATATTCTCAATAGATATAATTGATACGTTGAATTGATTTAAAATTTTACATGTATAATATATACAATTATATTATTAAATGTGACTATTGATTTTGTTAAAATATCAATCATATAAAAAGTTATGAAAATATGTAAAGTTAAACTAATTTTACATTAGTATGAGTAGATCCCTCATATATATATATATATATTAAGATAATATCGATCAAGAATATTACTTTTTTTCAATATACATTTAACAATTAAAATTTTTTTACATTGAATAAATAATTAATATTTTAATTTACTAAAAATTTAACGCTCATGGTCTACGTAAATAAAAAATAAAATATAATAATCTGATTAAATACATACAAATTATATAAAAATTATTAAAATATATAAAATTAATTTATTTTTATATTAATATAAATAAAATTTTCATATTTATTATATAATGGTTGTCAAGTTCTACATAAAACTCAAAAAAAGGAAAGTTGAAGTGTGGGATCAACTTTGAATTAAAGGCTTATAAGCATTCTTAGGGATAAAATAATTAACGTAGATTTAAATATTTATAATTATTTAATTTATATTTTATAGATTTATATATTGTGAATTCGGTATTATAACTACTAAGTATAGTGAATTTGAAGCTTGTGCGTTGAACCTTGCTAGTAAGATTAAGGATTAAAAAAATTTTATCAAATGAGTTAACCATAGATTTTGAAATAACATGCTATTAAAAATTAAATTATATTAAATATATTAAAATATAAAAAAATTAAAATACTTTGCCAAGGTAAAATATCATAGTAAATTAATTATAAAATTTAATTAATTATATTAAATATTTTTAAATCGATTTTTGTTTAATTTTTATTTTTATTTAAAAATTAATGTACTAAATTAAAATATTTAATATATTCAAATATTTAATAAATAATATTATTTAATTTAAATTTAAATAATAATATTTAAATTTAATATTTGTGCGTTACGAGGGGGATGAGTTTAATATTTGGCAGATTGCCGGTTGCTGTCATGTTAAATTAAAAATAAAAAAAATTGCTTTTAGAATATGATTTCTAAATAAATATATGATAAAACTTTATCACAAATCTTTATATTATAATAAATAAAATATTTTAATTTTTATATTATTAAATTAAATAATATTAATTTATATATTTTTAAAATTATAACAATTTAAAAAAATTAACGATATTAAAAAAATTATATAAATATTGATAAAATATTGATATATTATGTAATATAGTATTTTAAATTTTATACAAAAATAAATTTACGTTTACTAGGGTTCAAGCTTATTTTTATAAAAAATTTAAAATTTTATGTCATATTATACGTTAATATTTTATCAATATTTAAATAAAATTTTAATATTATTTTTTATTTATTATAATTTTAAAATATAAAAATTAAAATATTACATTTAATAATATATAAACTAAAATATATACTCTTTATTATAGGATAAAAACTTTTAATGGATTTTTATCTAAATATACAATCGGTCAAAGCAGGCGGCTTGAGAAAGAAAACAAGGGCCGGCAGGTAGGTAGGGATTTTAAAGACTGGTCTTGGACTAGAAACCAAACTTTAAGCTATAAACCCATCATTTCTTTTGGACCGAAACCCAACCAAACCAAATAAAAAGTCCTAATAAAGCTGAAAGATTTCGGCATCGCATGGTTGAAGCCCATTGTTAGGTTGTATTCTAAAATTTGCTTTGTTTGGTAAAAATGATGAAAATGATAAAAAGAAAGAAAACTTTGTTAATTTAATAGTTAAAGTTATAAATTAGGAAAATAATTATGAATCTTAATTATTGGATTAATAAGTTTTTAATCTTTTTTTTTCCATTTTTCTTATTAAGTAAATCTTTAACGTATGTAAGGTATATAAAAATAGTTTATTTTTATGCACTTATTAAAAGTTTGGATAATTACGTGGTACATCAACGGTTAAAGTTTTTTTAACTCTATAAACAGAATTACAAAGCTATCACGTATTTCATTTATTTATTTTTTTAATTTTTTAATTATACAATAAAGATATGTGGCTCGTGAAGTTAAAAAAACTTTACCGTTAATATATTAGATAATTATATTAAAAATTTTTAAAAATATATATATATATAAAATCCTTCCTAGAGTAGCAAACCTCTTTGTCTTGGTTCGTGAAGAATAACTTGTTTAATTCATTGGTTACTATTAAGCTTACAAGGATTTTTTTTTTCGCAAAATTCAAAAAATAAAAAATGTTATATAGAATAGAAAATGAAATATAAAATGGTTTTATTTGACCATCGAATTTATTAACTTTTGTTAATGAATTTAATAAGCTCGATCTTTATGGCTGCAAAAATATAACGATTAGATAATGAGCATTAAATCTTCCACCTATTTTTTTTTGGGTTTAATATACAACTTGACCTTCAAACAATATCTAACAAAAAAAAATTTACAGTTAGGTATTTAAACTTTGCTTTCGTTACTCATTTTAGTTTTTGACTTAGTGGTTAGATGACATATCATTTTTTTACTAATAAAAACATGGCACATAGCAACTTATATATGTCAATAATGCTACAACAATATTTTAAGATTTTTTATTTTAATTTACTTTTATAAATTAAAAAATTTTAAAACAAATATTTTAAAATTTGTTTAATTTTAAAATTTATAAAATATTGATGCGGCATTATTGATGTGTATAGGTTGCCATGTGTCACGTTTTTATTGATAAAATATGACATGCTACCGAACCATTAAGTTATAGACTAATACAAGTAAAAGAAGTAAAGTTTATGTAATTGTGAATTTTGTTCCTTTTGGTACCAAATTGTGAAAGTGGTATAGTTTAGACACCAATTTGTACATTAACCCATTTATTTTCTCTTCCACAACCATTGTAATTTGAAGAATTTTTTTTTTTTTTACAAAGAAAGTCATAATTTGGAGATAAGGAAATGATTGTAGATATTAAGTTTTGAATCCTAAGTCTATTAAATGCAAGTCATAAAAATGGCTATATGAACTAACTGAGTTAAGCTTCTGTTAATTGTAATTTAAAGAATTGGTTGCACTTAAAAGTATGCTAATGTGTAAGACTTGGTAGCTGATTTTATAACATGTTTATCATCACAATTAAAACTATTTACATTTATTATTTATTGTTTGATTATTTTCAGAAAAAAAATAGTATTGCAAAATTTATAGTAGATTTTTTGAATGGTTAAACTAACACCATCAAAGAAAAATAAAACCACACATAATTAAAGTTAGAAACTCCTTTTCTGCAATTAATGAAAGCTAAGTTCACTTAGGTTTAATTTGATAATTGATGTTTAATTAATTTTCTTGTACTCTATATTCAAGAATTCAAATCAATATCATGCATGAAATTTACAACTTCTTTTTAATCTTATTTATTAGGCAAAAGTTGGATACAATGAAAAGAAAGGTAGAATAGTTGTGGATGTTATTTATTATGCTTGAAGAATTTCAACATATAAATTCTAGAACACAATTAATAACAAAAGATCATTAAAAAATGCCCAAATTCTCAAACTCACCTAAATATTGAGATATTTTTGGTAATAGAGTTTCTAGTGATTTTTGCACTTATACTTTCAATTACAAGTTATAGGTGTCTAGATGGTAAAGAAAATAATTAAATTGATTAGTCATTAATAAAATTGATATTTAATAAGCTATCAAAGATATTTAGGACTAATCACTTTTATTATTTTTGAAATTCACATTTTTATATGCAAAAGATTTTACATTATTATTGTTGGATTTTATCTTTACGAGGTATTATTCATTTTAAAGATTTAAATACTTATCTTTATAATTTTACCTTTTGAAAAACGTAAGGTAATTTTTGTTTATAAAGTTACAATCTAATCATGGTGGCATTTAGTGCTTTCTTATCTTAAAATTTCAATGGAACGTAACTTTTGAGAATGTAAATGTGATTGTTGGGAAAGCAATATTTTAGTATTTGTTACATACGGAAAAGTATTATTAAAATATTGAAAAAGTTATATTAATATATTTGGTTCATTATATTCTTTACTAAAAATATAGTTGTAATTTACGAAGCTACCCTACAGCAAATAAAATACAAATTTTATTATTTTAACATTTTTCAAAGATATTTATTATTAATAAACATTTATTTATTATTAAAGAACACATAATTGAAAAGGTTTATTTTTAAATAATATATTTTAAATAAAAATAACAAATTACATTACTCAAATTTAATATATGATACAAACAAAAATAAGTTTTGAATATTTAACATGTATTTGAAATATAATATAATTTAATTTAACAGTAATTAAATAATTTTTAAAATTAATTAATTTTTTATGATTTTATAATTAGTGAAAATATTGAGTAAAAAAAAATTTTAGCTATAAAATTTTAAATACCAAGAAGTGTAATTTTGCCTTAAATATATATTTATAACTTTTCAACTAAATAGGAGTGGGAAGGTAATTCCTAAAGAAATATTACATTCCTAAGAAAGTAAACATTTTATAGTATAATAAACATAAAAATTTAATTGATAGAAATTTAATTCACAAAAAAAAAAAAACTTTCTATTATACCAAATGCACTTTATGCATAGGTCGTATTGTGTTTCTAATTGAGGATCCGTACGAATTTGATACAAATTTCCACCTGTTCTATTATTAATGCAAGAATCGTTGAAGTATCTTATCTTTTACGAAGTATTTATTTTGAGAAATGGTATCCGTCTTTACAATTTTATCAATTAAAAAATATATAAATAGGAGAAATGTGGCAGCTGCCTATTAATCTATAGTCTACTTTTTTTTTTTTTTCTTATTAATGCGGGTTTGCTTTCGCACATTGAGAATATGATAAAAATTTATTGAATTGTCCAATATTTAGCAAGATGTTCTGATGCTAATTTACGATAGGCCAATTTATTTATGCATAAAATAAAAAAAAATTAAAAAAATTATGAAAAAATATATATCTCTATATGATTAGACTTGATTTTATATTTTAGACTTGCTCATAAAATATAAAATAAATATATATAATGTAATAGTAAAATGAGTTGGACCGGACTCGGGCTTTAAACTCAAGGCTTGATCTATTTTTTAATCAGGTTTAATTTTTTTGTCAAAGCTCATTTTTTGAGTTTAATATGTTTGTCCAAACCTTTTCAAATATCGGACAGACCTTCGAGCTTGGACGGATAACCCGACCTTTGAGTAGGTTTATATATGATTAATTACTGTCGAATATTTAGTCATGGATCCAACTTTTCTATACTTGGGGTTTTTTTTAAAAAAAAAATGTCAAATTGAGTAATTAATTGTTCCAAAATTCTAATTAATAAAAAATTCAATTATTACATTTAAATTTACTATTCTTCTTATATAGTTATAAAATGTTCTGCAAATTAGATGAATAATAGTGTATTTATATATAGATCTAAATGCAAAAATAGAAAATACATTGAGTGTAAAATTATTAAAAAAATAATTTTGTCATATCCATTTATATGCAAATTGAATCAATAAATATAAACAGATCCAAGCATAGAAGCAAAATAATTTAATTGAATAAATATTAACAGAAATATCCAATTGTTGGAGTTATTTTAATACTATGCTAAATTAAAAATGGATTTTAACTTTTATATTTAAATTTCAACGTAAGAAAGTAATCTCAGATCATAACACAAAATTAATTCTTTGAACTTGAGAGATCAGTTCATTTTTGTAAGACACTTTTTTTAAATGATAATAAAGGACCCGATCAAGGTAGTCAGTACCGTATCGATGGACATATCGTTTTTATTTTAGTATAGGTATATATCGGTATCAGTGTGTTTCGGTATACTGTTTCGGGTTTATCGGAGTTTGAATATTTTTAATTTATATATATGAAAAATATTTTCAAATATGAAATTAATGAGATTAAATAAATTTTATATATTAAATATTTATTAATTGTGTATAATGTTCTATAAAAAAAACTTCACAAATATAAAAAAATCAATATCAGTTAATTAGTAAAGTTGAAATTTTTTAATAATCATTAAATTTATGAGTAATTATGTCTAAGATTTATCAAATTTATGAGTAATTATGTATAATATTCATCAGATTTAAGATCAATGTTGGTTTAACTTTTTTTTATAAGCTTATATTATGTACCGGCCAGTATAACTATTTTCGGCTGGTACCACCGAAACAGACCGGTAACTACTGGTACGGCTGGTACAGACTAAAATCAAAACAAAAACGAAACCAACTATCACCGATACCGTTATATGTCGAAACCGATACGTATCGACCTGTATGAACGATACCAGTACGATACGGATAACACCGGACTCAACTCCTCTTCCCCATAAGGATGGACCGGAGAGGTCAGCCAATTTGTTAGACAATGACACTTATTTTAAATTATAATAAAAGGTTAATGTATTTAATAAAACTCACCACTTTTAACAGGTGAAACACCTATGAATCGATTCCAAGTGTGTTTACTCTCTGTTAATTAAGGTGTTCTTTGACATGCTGAAATTGACAATGGGACACTAACATCCCAACATGCACTGCTACAGAGAAATTACTTGGTTAAAAGCAAATCACAACACGGTTTCCTCCCGTTGTTTTTGATTCAAATCTTTCGAAGCTTGCATAACGTGTAACGTGAATGGTAAAAATTGCATCTGCTTCAATTGTATTCATTGACTAACTGCGGTGATCAAACTCAGAATCACATATTTTAGAATCTAAACAGATATTCCTTATGCCAAAATTAATGGCATCATAGATGCCGAGCATGATGAGTCTTTGTCAACTTATAGCCATTTCCACGTCCAAACCAGTCAAGCACGTCTGTACGGTGTAAATAAAATCGTTGGTGACAATTCAGCAGAAGCAAAGAATTAACAGCTTTTATACCAGCTTTTTTCTGTCGAATTAATTATCACAAACAGCCTTACTTACACTATAGAGATCTGCTTGACTAGTTTGGATGGAGAAATGGCTTCAGTTTTTTTACGAAGACATGTTATGTTAGGTATCGATGATGCCTATTGATTCTGGCATAACGAAGATCCTTCCAACTTTTACCATTCATGTTACACCAAAATCTGGGTATAATTATGCTAGTTTTGAAGCCGTAGGCTATGATCTGAAAAATTTGAATCCGAAACAATTGGTGGAAAGGATGCTAGTTTTCTTCTAACCAAATAATTTCTCTAGCAGTGTATGTAGGGATGTTAGTGTCCCATTGTCAATTTCAACATAGAAAAAGCCACCTTAGTTAATAAAAATTAAACACAATTAGTATTGATTCACGTTATAAATGGTAAATTTTATTGAATAAATCTCAATCCTTTATTACCATTTAAAATATTTAAAACAAGCGTTGTCATCTTACAAATGGATTGGCCTGGTGAGTCCATATTAAACCGTATCAAGATTACTGGGATCAGAATCTCTTGAAAGAACAATGCATGTCACTGAGCATGCTAGAATATTTATCCAGTTTCGTCATCATCAAACATTAAATCATCGAGAAACATTAATTAGTAACTGACTAATCATTGGTGTACATATATAAAACACAATCTCTTCTAGACATGGGCCACCTTCTCTTGCTTGCCGCAACTCTTCTCGTAATACTGGTAAGCCGCTGCACCAGAGAGCACTGCCAGTGTTAAGACTTGGGCGTGTATCCTTCCGTAACAACACACATCTCATCAGCATTTCACACACAAGAACTATCTAACTGGACTCTACAAAAGTATACATATTCGGGATACGATTTTTCAAATATATAATATAATTTAAAAATAATTTAAAAAATTAAATATATTCATACATCTGACAAAATTATGCAATTTCAGCTTAGTTAGTTACTTTAGGCTTCTGAAAGAGGTGATGCGTACGTACCTAGCATGAATAAGCCTAAGGCTTGGCTTAAGGGGATTTCTTCTTGTACCAGTATAAGCAATTGATGCTCCAATTGCAGATGCCCAGATTGCTCCTTTAGCAACCCATTGCACCCGTATCAATACCAAGTTCTAAACTTGCCAAGAAAAATTAAACACAAAGCAAAAAAATAAAAAATGAAAAAGTTCGAAAAGAATTAAACTGACCAATGCTGGTGAGCTTGTGAGTTGAAACCCAGGACTGAATTGTCTCCATCATCTTCTTCTTAGTATCCTTTTTGCTTGTTATATGAAGGAATAGTTGGACAACCAGATAAAATTAGACCGAGAATCTGAGACTGAGAGGCAAGGGAAGGCAGGTATTTATGGAGAGGTTAGATGATGTTGAGATTTGTGCTAGCAGTGGCAGTGGCCCCTGGATTTCTGAGTCTTTCAGTTTTTTTGGAACATTGGATAAGGTCAAAAACTAGAGGCCATTTCACCTGGCTGGTTTTATTGGTTTTTGCTATTTCAGACTTCCAACAACTTTTTTGACATGTGCAAGTACCTGCCTAGACGCCGTGGTGGGCCATTGGCATTTCAACAACTTCAATCGAAAACTAGGAGCTAATAAGAGATTTTCTAGCTTTGGTTTGATCATTACCGCCAGGCGATGTTAGCAGTGGGCATTTCCTTCCGTTGTTGATGTTCCTTTTGACTCATCCATTGGGGCTGGTTAGCCAGCTAGCTCAAGAATTTCAGGTGCCACCGCATTACTTGAACTTCAACAAAAGTTTAGCTCATAATAAACATTTTCCAAGATCAGATAATTACGTGGTTCAATTTAAATTTGAGTATGATTTTTTTATTTTATTTCAGTCCATTTGTTCTGGGATCATATAGTTCGTATGATTCAATTTAAATTTGGATATAATTTTTTTATTTTGATAAATTTAATTCGACATAAATTATTATTTAATTAATATATTTTTATATAAATTTAATTAAAAAATATAAATAATAATATAAAATTATTTTTTATATATTTTAATAATTTTTGGATAATAAAATTATTTTATAAATCGAATTAAATTTAAATAAAAAATTTTAAAATTTTTAAATCATAGTTTAACTTAATCTATGAATACCTACGGGATTCATTTCTGAGCTCTTAGCTCCACATTAACAAGCAGTAATAAGCAAAGAATTTGCCAAACTAAATTCCATTAACTGAACATGGCAAGGGACACACATTTAACAAAGGTTTTAAGACCAATTTCAAAATGCCAATTTACTGCAATCTTGGTTTTAAGACCAATTTCAAAAGGCTGGAATGTATTTTAACAAATTTTCAAGTTTCAATAGAGAGGAAAAAATAAAATAAGTCAGCCTTGGAACTCAATAGCCTGCTCATAGGTTGGGCTGGGTCGAGTTTAGGTCTAACTTAAAATATAAGCTTCAAATTTTACTCAAATTCACCCATATTTATAAATAAAAAGTTCATACCTGTTTAGATCTACCCATGTTATATTTTGTTTATAATTTATTTTTTAAAATTTAATAATTTTATTTTATTAAATTTATAAATATAAATAATTTAACTTAGTTTTTAAAATTTATACTATAATATTATATATGTATTATTTATATGATAAAAAATTACATAATACATAAAATATAAAATAAATATATTCGTAATGTAATAGTAAAGTAAGTTGGACCCAAAGCTCGATCTATTTTTAATCAGGCCAAGCCTATTTTTTAAATTTAATATTTTTTTTAAACTATCTCATATATTAAATAAAATTTTAAACTTAAATAAATAACTAAACTCTTGAATAGGCCTACGACTTAAAGTTGTTATCCTCTTTAAAAAATATTGAAGCTCAAGACTAAAATCCCTTCTCTCTCCTGGACTTTCTATTTGTACCAACAGAAAGAGAAGAGGAAAAAATCTCGGTTTTTCATTACAATTCATTGATTTCGAGGATAAGTCTTTTCGATAATTGGCCCAAACTTTCGATAATTAATTCACAGTTGACTATTTTTTTTAAGCTGTAATTTACTGATAAAAAATATATAATATTTTTTTAAAAATAATTATATAGATTAATTAGATTTAAATTCGAGTTCAATAAGTTGTTTAACTTTAATATAACTAAAACCATTGATCTACTCCCAAATTGTTACATAAAGTCTTGTTTAAAGGTTTGGTGGCTTTGACAGAAAGGCAGCTGCTAGCTTTAATCCGCATGCCAACAACAACTCGATGAAGCACCTGAGCTTCGGGAGGGATCTTGCTAGTAAGTCGACGTAGTTCTTAGCTCGCCAGCTGCGGTATATATAAGAACTCCCGGCCAATCGCTGAACAAGGGAGGCATAAGTGTTTCCCTTGGGAGGCTTGAACAATCCAAGATCTAAGCTCAATTGACCAACCTCCACTAGTCCTTTGTATGTGAAAGAATTGCAGTGGCTTCTGGCAATACTCAGACAAGAAACTATGATCTCGTTTGCTTCTCTACGTTACACAGGCAGCTTTTATAATACTATATCACTGACTAGACCCCTTGAAACAAGGCTGGAAAGGACAGGGACCCTTTTTAAGATAGCTAAAATCTAGCCATCATGGACAGACGCGACAAAAATAGAGAAGTGTTTGGGAATATGATTTGAAAAGCAAACTTGCTTAGTGGAGTGGCTCACAAGCTCTCGTCGGGCAAAGCAGCAAGCAGCGTAGGCTTAAGGTATGTTTCATATCACCCTTGATGCATTAATCATTACCCTGTGAACTTATGTTAAAAGGGAAATTGCACATTTTAAGTTGTGGTATTAAGAACTATTATAAAAGGTTAACAAGATATACTTGGCAATCACTTAATTCATTTTAAAGCACTCATTTTCTCCCACTTCTACGGTTTTACTTGCTCAAACTGCAGTCATTTACATTTTCCTTCAGCTCTTGGCATCCATTAAAAAGAGAAGGGGACCACGGGGAACATGTTAAGGCCAATGAAATGAACCACATAAGAGAGGCTACTCGAAGAGAAACTAGCAGGCATTATAAGTAAACTGATGGAAAGATCAATCAAAGTTAATATTTAGACAAAAGGCTACATCATTAATTCCAACATTTTCATCATCGTCAAACCATTAATAAACTAGATTTCATTGTTACATAATATAGATCTCTTTTTAGGCATTGGCGACCTTGTCTTGCTTCCTGGCACTCTTTTCATAGTAATGGTAAGCTGCTGCACCAGACAGCACCGCCAGTGTTAAGGCTTGTGAGTGCATCCTATCAAATTCAAAACAAAACACATCTCATCATCGGTATTTAACACAACTGCTGATAAAAAGTAATAGTCATGTTTTTTTGAATAAATAAGAAGTTAACAAAATTAAATACCCTCATATCGAATACATATTCATTATATCCGCTATTTGAATTCGAATAATATATATAAAAGTATGCAATTTGAGCTGAGTTAATCAGGTTTCAAACCTGGCATGAATAAGCCTCAGGCTTGGCTTAAGAGCAGTACTTCCACGACTATTATAAGCCAGTGATGCCCCCATTGCTGATGCCCAAATTGCTCCTGCAACAACCAATATTACACCATATCAAGAAAACAAGAACACGACGACAAAAATTGTGAAAGAAAGGATTTGAACTCACCAATGCTAGTGAGCTTGTGCTCTGAAACCCAAGAGTGAATTGCCTCCATCTTCTTGCTTAGTTTCTCTTTTTTGCTTGTTAGAAAGCCAGATGAAATTAGACCAAGATTGAGAGGCAAGAGAAGGCAGGTAATTTATAGGGAAGTGAGAATGATGTTGAGATGTGTGATTTTGTGTTTGGTGTGGCAGTAGCCCCTGGATTTTTAGGTTTTACATTTTCTTGGAACATTGGATAAGTTTAAACTGGAGGCTTTCACCTGTCTGGTTTCTGTCGACATCCGCTATTGCCTTTTTTTATTTTTTCTCAGACTCCTAACATCCTCGTCATGTGCCTAGATAATGTGGGGTCAGCTAGCCTGCTAGCACCAGGATTTCAGGTGCCATCTTAGATTGATCCAATGGGGAAAGGTAGCCTGCTAGCACAAGGATTTCAGGTGCCACCGCATGGTTGAACTCAGGACAAAGATCAGCCCATAGGCTTTAGTTTCTGAGCTCTGAGCTCCACATTCTTTTCTAGTTTAAATGAATTATATTATTTAAACTTAAATGTGATATAAGATATAAATATATATTGAGTATATGTATATTTAATTTTTTTAAAATAATATTTATTTAAAATATTTTTTTAAAAATTATATTTTTGTAGTTATGATAGGATAAATATAGAAGATGAAAACTGAAAAAAATGAAAAGGATGAGTAAAATTAGAAATGAATAATGAATTTAACAAAGTAAATTCCATTAACTAAACATCACAAACGATCAATATTTAACAAAGGTTTTAAAGACCGATTAACTTTATGAAATCTTGGTTTTAAGACCCCCACTTTCTATTGTAGTGAAGAAAAAAAAATTCTCGATTTTAAACTTATTAATTTTGACCTAAGCATGAAAAATTTGATCAATCTATTTGGCTTAACTCGATTTGGTTAAAAAAAGTTAAATCACTTGAAACCGATCAACCTTAACCCCATAAATAATTCAAATCTAAAATAACTTAAATTTAAAATAATTTAAATTCGAATTAACTTTAACTTAAATTAATTTAATTTTCAATAATAAATCATTCTATTGAATTCATAGATTAGACATTTTCGATAATTTGACCCAAAGAACACTGCCAGACCTACAAAATTACAAACTGCAGCAAATTGGGCCTCTTCCATTGCGGAGGAAATGGATAGTTGGAATTTAGCACTGCTTTCAACAAATGTGAGCACTAAAAATTGGAAAATTAAGATTGGCCCAAAAGAATTCGATCCTGAAGGTACTGGTTGAATCTGCTAATCAGGAAAATCCAATACTAAAATTCTTGGGTTGGGGCTGCCTTGCCCGAGGTTTCGATGGTTCCTGAACAAGTCGTCCACCGTTTTCCAGATCACTCCATCAATTTCATGGCTTTAAAAAACGGAAATTTCCCGCCAACCCAATACCAGCTGCTACATTATGAGAATTCTCTTAAAAGGAACAAGAAAAATGGAAGAAACAAAATCACCATTAACAAATCCAAGAAGGAAAACCAGCAAAAGGAAGCCCCTAATTGATCTCAGCAATACGTTCACATCATCTCTGCCTTCTTCACAATCATCTTCTTCTTCTTTAATCAAAACCCCAACCAGATCTTCACTCTGTTTGACTCTTCAATCCCCTTCCAGCAACCCCAATAGTCGCCTTAGTTCTAAGTCCAAGCTTACTTCTACTGAATCCATCGTCAATAACAACAATGACAATGACAAAAAGAAGAAGAAGGGCAAGGAAAAATGTCAGAGTAACAAGGCAAACCCTAGCTCCACCCTGTCTCCGCTGCCACAAACGCCTTCTGTTTCAGGTAATTTTCATTGGTTCCCTGTTTTCTTTTTCTGGGTTTTACATTGAATGTTTTAAGAGGGGTTTTGATTTCGGGATTCTGGGTTGTCTAGGGTTTTTAGTTCTTCAGTTTGGGTTTTTGGTTCCTGGAGAATTTTATTTTCTTTTGGTTTTAATACTAATGTAATACTAATGTTTTGATTAACATTTTGCAACAGTAGAGCTTTGTAGGTTTTGGTTAAAATTGTTATGGTGAATTTTACTTTTTTAATCAATTAATTAACATTTTTTTCCTGCAATAGAGCTTGGCGGGCTATAACTTTATGCTTAGTTTAAGCTATATAGAATTGCTTGTACAATAATTCTATGAATTTGAATTAATGTTGATTTTATTAATTTAGTTTGTTGTAGTTTTGGTGAATGATTCCTTCTCTTCATTGTCAATGCAAGCTACATGGCTTGCTTGGATGTAGTTATTTCGATTATAGACAGTAGTTGTGTGAATCTTAGCAATATTAAACATGATTACACGCATATGGCTTGGAAAAAAGAAATTAAAACATGACGTGTGTGAATGTCTCAAAATTTTATATAATAAGAATTATTAATGTACCAAAATTTATATAAATGTAAAATACCTTAAGTACTATTATGACATGAAAAAAATACACGAAGGATACACGAATTGCCAAGTCTATGTGAATTGATTAATGTTTTTGATCTATGGAACTGCCCAACTTGTAGAAACTATAGTTGAAATACACACTAGGGTGTGGAAATTATTTGAAGTTGGTGATCTATGTTTTCTTAACCACTTTATTGTTCCTAGTTTTCTGGATTGTGCATGTATTTTGGGCCTAATGGATTGCACTTTATGGTTTTGATTTTATGTATTGGTAATTGAGTGGATTTTGAGCTTTGTACAGTTTACAACAGGAGACATACCGCTGATAAAAGGAAGAGTAAAGGGAAGGAAATTGCCGAGCCTTTGAGTCGCTCTTCTGAAACAAGGATGCAAGACTTAAGGTGATTTTCTTTTGATCAGTTTCTGCATTTCTTGTTGGTTTGGTATTCGGTAGTCTTTGATGACTCTAGAAAGCGAACGATGCTTAAAATTTGTTACCATATTAAAAGCATAAGTTGATTGAATATAAATGTTATCGTATGGTATTCACTGATGCAGTCAAATGGTATCTCATTTGTTGTAATGTAAGTAGCCATATACTATTAACTAGAAGATTGAAGTGATTTTCAGCATTCACTCTCAACTCTGTAGATGTTTAGGTTTTAAGCGACAATTATAAGATGGGGATCCGAAATTTTGATCAATCAAATGTACCTATGTTATTCGGACTTGGGTGTGAGTGTCAGATACGGGTATTTTTCCAACATGGATATGTTTTTCGGAGATTTTCATGCATTTGGAGAGCCCTTGGAGAATCATATCTACATACCCCTGTTTGAATATTCGTTGGATACAGGTACTTAAAAAAATAAAATAAAATAAAGAGTTGGAGAGCAATATAGAAATGTACCAAATGCTTGGGCTTTTGATACATTGTCCTTGACCGTACGTTTGGATATTAGAAAGTGGAAAGTAGAAAGAAAAAGGCCTGAAGTAATTGTTAACTAGGTTAACTAATGGTACTTTTTTATCCATTTTCATTCATATATCGACTGTTTCCTATTGTAATTGAGTCTTGGAGGAGATGGTAGGTAATGAGAGTGAAAGACTGCTGTTCCTTTTTAAAACACTTTTGCGTTTGATGCCTGAGTTTCCCTTATGTTTATATTTCTAAGCCAAGTTTCTTTGAGCACTCAGACAGTGACTTGAACACAAACTTGGAGCATAAAAGTTGAAGATCTTTGAATTGTTGTATCTTGTGATCGCATGTCATATTTTGGTATTGAAAATTATGGTCTTGTATATTCAGATATTTAATCTTCTTTACTCTATTTTTATTCATACTTTCTGTTATTAATATTCACCACTATACCTTTTCCAATTTTAGGAGTGGGGAGCGGAGGTCAAACTAGTGTGACTTCCGGTTACTAGTTTAACTGATTGAACCTGTCGGTTTGAATTAAAATAATAAATGTTAAATAAGTAAAAAATATAGGATATAACTGAAAAAAATATTCATTTTAGCTTAGTAGTGTTTAATATAATTCTAAAAGGTTATAGGTTCAAATCTTATCACTTACAAAAATATTCTTGAAAAAAGAAAAAAAGATAAGAAAATGGTTTTTCTTGGTTTTTTAATAGTTTTCTACTTGTTGAAACGGTTTTAGGCCGGTCGAAAATCACCCGATTCTATATATAGTACTGGACCAGACTAGTTTCCAGTTGAACTGGTTTGACCAGCTGGTCTGGTCTGGTTTTTTCATTGTAGACTTTTTCTCGTTTTCATTAATTGTTTGCTCAAATTATGATTGTCTTCCTTTGAATATTTTCCCTTGTTTTCCTCCTTTACTAATATTGTTTCTCCTCCTCTTTAATGTAGGAAAAAGAAGGATAGAGACAGTGCTATTGACATCTCCAAATCATGCCCGTTGCCACGTAAAAAGGTTTTGCTAAAAATTTTCTTAGTTTCTTAATTTAATTTGTATTTGAATGGATATTCATGCTAGCATCCTTGGTTTGGGATTTTTTGGCCTTCATTAGGACAATATTTTTAAGAATTCTCTAGCTTTAAAATGTTTCAGATAATTTGATCTAAAGTGTTTGTTAGCGTCTGTGTTATATAAACTTTTCATTTTTTTTCTGCTGGAATTGGGACTTTGCTCTACGGTTAGAGCAGTCTTGCTTTTTGGACACAGATATGGAGTGGAATTTAACATAAAAATATGGATGATGCATGCTTTCGGGAAGCAAAACATCGATATCATGCCACTTTTTTCTTTTTTTTTTTTGGTGCTTTAGTTACAGTATTGGTATTAGTTATTATATATTGCTGTTTGCTTTTGCATTAAGTCATATTGTGCTTTTGTCTCTTTGAAGCTTTTTTTCGTCCATAATCACATGCATCCTTGAACATAATGTGATTAACATGTATTAAGCTGAGCTTAGTGGTTTTCGATGTCACCACAGAAGCAACACCGAGCGAAGGCTGGGGCAAATGCTTCCAAGCCTGAATTGCCACAAGAGTTCATCGACAAGCAGAGAGCTTATTTTGCAGAGATTGATGCATTTGAACTAGAAGAGGAGGAGGCATCAACTGATGAGTTGGAATAGATGAAAAATGTATATAGCTGATGATGGTTTTGGATATTGCAATTAAGGTACTCTAACCCTGAAATATTCTCTGTATATAGTCACTGACAAATTTCGGTTTAATAACCACTTCACCTAGCTAATATCAGATGCTTGATAATCTTCCCCTATCCTAATCTAGTGTATCCATTTGTAGTCAGTAACCATGAGATTATAGGTTACAGTAGTGTTTATTGTATTCGACTATGTTTAGCAAAATGGTATTTCATACAAAGAGCTTTACCCTGCCGACACTGGCATCAACACGTGGGCTTGAGTCCGTTGCAATTGTGAATTATTGATACCATGCTTTGATTGAGCAACTTTTTCTTGAGTCTTTATGCTCGTCAATTTTTTATTTTTTTTGAAATATTTATTTTCGACATATACTTGAATATAGCTATGAGATATGTTCTTTCAAAAACATTTTAAATACATAAAAAAATTTTAAAAAATTAAATATATTCGAATAAGATATTTTTTTCCAATATTTTTGAGTAAGGTAGGGCTAAAATATTAGGTGCCATCCAAGCTTTTGCTGTTGTGCACCCAATAATGCAGGCTATGCTGCAATCCGGATGTGCCAATCAGCCATGCTTTGAACCCTATGGCGTCTACACCGAAAAGGCTTGGATCTGACTGGTTTGGTTGGGTAGATGGACCCTACTGAAAGAAACTTTTTACCCTGTGCTGGGGCTAGATTACCCTAGTTTAGTCATTTCCTTCCAATATGGTAATAGTAAAGGACTAAAGGCATTGGAGCTCATTTTAAGCAAACATTAATTATTTGCATAAATTTCAGCTTTCCTTCCATGAAAAAAGAAAAAAGTGGAGTTGCTTTGCTCATCTAATCTTCTTAATTCATTATTGAATAGATAAATTCTAGCATTCTTAGTTGGCTCAACAGTTCCACAAATGGGCAATTATGAAAAAGATTTATTTTACTCGTAATCTTTATATTTTTGAAGTATCTGCATCTAATACGTGTATCAAAACGTATTTAGATATCGGTTTTGTGGTTTGATCTTTTAAATATATAAAAGAATTTGAAAAGATGAATACATTGATATTAGGCGTATATTCGTTTTAACATACATCTCAAGTCTGAATAATATAGGAAAAGATTAAGAAGAGTTAATCTTAACTCGAGTATGAGTAGACTTGCTAACTGGTTAGGTTGCAATTTGGAGAAATTTTTTTTTCTTTTCTCATGTTTGGATTAGGCTGTTTTGAAAGTTTACTTTACTATTTAAAATAAAATTAAAAAATTATTTTTTATATTAATATTTCGAATTAGATTCAAATGAAAAATAAAATTTTGATTATTATTTAAGTAATAAATCAAATAAAATCAATCCGAATTACAAAATATTTCTCTGAAAACTGGCCAAGTGCAGTTCCAGGTAGCAGAAACAGGAAAGTAATACATCTTTTAGTTCAAGATGGACAAGTTTATTCACAGAAGTGAAAGCATAGGACAAGTTGGAATTTATATAAACAACTCAATCACTCAATCACTCACTTATTCACTCACTCACTTCAAACATTTTAATGAACTTGAATTGATACAAAGAACAACAGACAAACTCCCTCAAACATTTTATAATTTTTTGTAAAGCATGAAAAACCAGTTTCAGTTTGCTTTCCGACAATTGATCCTGATTTCCCCAGCAGTTCCTGTAAGAGGCCTGATGTTTCCCATCTTGACAATAGCCTTGGTAAATTCCCGGAAAAACAATGATTTGTTGGCAGCATAACGTTTAACCCAACCACCAGTCGTAGAACTTCCGTTGAAGATCTCTTGATCTGAATGAAGTAAACCCTTCTTATCTAGCAAATTCTGGAAATATAAATTATCGTAATATGTCGGTGTTTGACGATCGAGGGGGGCGAGGACGCTATCATTGCCATTTCTTGGGCAAATTCGGCGCAATGAGCTGGCAAAGGAGGGGTTTATATTGGAGTCATTGTAAATGTGTGATCGAAATGATGTGCACCGGGCAAAGCCAATGGTGTGTGAACCTGCAATTCCAAATGAATAGCATTTTATATTCCACGATAAGTTGGTGCTATATAATTGTACTCTACGTTGCTTGGACTTAAAGTGTGAGTGTCGGACATTTATGGAGTATGCATCGACATGATTACATTCAAAATTTTTTTTTAAATTTTTTATATATTTAGAAGGTTTTTGAAAGATTATATCCTCGTACATGTGTCAGATACGAACATTTTAAGAAAAATAAAGAGTTAGAACAATATAAGTACTTGTTCAAAAAAAAAATGAATGATGACCAAAGATTTAAATAGTAATATTATGATCCTTATTTTGTGATTTGCGATTTAAATTCTTATGATAAATGATGTAACCAAAAATGCGTCCGTGACTGTAACTTTAATCTAAATAGAGTGTCGAAGCAAATTTTTTTTTTTTCAAGAGCTAGTAAATGTGATCATGTAGTTTCTGTATCTTCAAAGATATTGGCTTTTTTTCTTTTTCCTTTTTTTTTTTGGGAGATTAAGCAAAGCAATGGATTACCAGCAAGTGTTACAAGGTCTTTTATGGAAAGACCCTGAGCTGAGAAGCTTGAAATAAGAGCACTTAGATTAGAAGTTGGTGGTGGAATGGAAGCATTTGCCGCACTTGCGCTAGCTGTCGTAGAATCTCTTCTTCCCAACCTTACTTTCCATGAGGGTCCCCCTAACTGCAAACACCACAAAAAAATCACCACCAATACATACATACATACATATATATGTATATATATATATATATATATATGCATATATTAAAATTTAAAATATCTTCGAATTGTCAACAGAACTTGTTGATGTCTTTGGTTGGCTAGTTGAGTAAGGAATCTTGAGAAAACAGATGGATGTCAAAGGGCACTGGCTACCACAGATGGCTCGCCGACGTGCCATCTCACTAGCTTAACTCAGCTCATCATCAAAGGACTTCAATGGAACTGAGAGTTCGGATCAGCAGTTCATAGCTTTGGTTACTGACCAAATTTTAAGAGGAAACTAACGAAATATATATATATATATATTGTCTTTAACTTAATTGTTCTTTAATTTTGTAGGCCTTTGGCTATATGATCATGTGAAGCTAACCTGAACAACCGAATCACGAGCTGCAATGGCAAGGAGATCAGCACAGGATACCACTCCAGGACATGCTTTCTCCAGTTTAGCTTTGATGTTATCGACCACGTTGAACCCTCTAGCGGAGTTATTGTTAGGAACTGCAGTTTTCTCACCTATAAAGGTCGAATTATCATCTAATAGCACTGATCCATCACATCCCTATTCACCATAAACAAAAAAAATTCACTTTAAAGTTAAATTCAGCGGCAGCTCTGGAGCAGCATGACATAATCAATGGAAATATTGAATCTATACTTACATTAACGAAACAGTCATGAAAATGTAATCGGAGCAAAGATGCCCCTACTCGTGTTTCATTCTTTATAGCAGCTGCGACTCCAGCCTTAACAATGGATAATGCATTTGGGCAAGTGGATGAATAGTAATCTGGGGAAAGTTGGCCATTCGTTTGAAATAAAGCAACAGCAGCAATCAGGATAAGAAACAGTGAATGAAAACAGGCCATGAAAGCAGTTGAATCTAATGATATAGAAAAAAAAAAAAAAAAAAACAATATCAATTGTAATTTCTTGCTAATTATGACTCATTTTGGAAATCTAATGATGCCCTCTTTATAGTGTTTAACGCGTGCAGATTTTGATTATAATAAAAAGCGAAAACGTGCGAGGGCTGCAGAAGGTAACGGAGGTTGCCATGTTCCTTTTATTCATTGCCTTTAGTTTGTTGTGATGTTTTTTTCCTTCAAGGTCTTCCGCTGAAAGCCAGGGATTTCTTCAGCTGCCTCCACGGCGCTTTGAGTAAGATTTATCTTACTGATAAACAAAATAAACTATAAGACTGCACAGTTAGGATTAATGCGGCCTGATCAATATTAGTGGATTTGTTTTTTATTGTGTCGCGTTTATAGTAATTACGGATATAATGAATACTATTACAGTTGAAAACATAAAATTAATCCCTGCTTAAGACTGCACCGTCAAGATTAATGCAGCCTGATCCTTGTAATTGGTGAAACTCCATTTACTTTTTCCTAGTTTAGTGGTAATCATTATCATACTCGAATAATTGGAGGCATCTTGAAGCAATCATGAAAGTAAAAAATAGAAGTAACTTTTTACTGATTGTAATAAATTGCTCATAAATTAAGTAGTTTTTCTACAATTACCAATGTCCTATAGCTGAGATGAGAAAGAACCAAGCTATCATAAATGATTCATCACCTTCTTTTTGTTAGAAGTTCTGAAATGAGACAGATCATAAGTATGATGAAAATGGTAGCTATAATATTATATTTCTTCCACAAATATCATATATTTTTGCAGTTTCATATTAATTTTCAGCCAGAATATATATATATATATATATGTATATATATATATATATTCAATTGACTTTTCTGCAGTTGATCCTGATCTCTCCAGAACATCCTGTAAGAGGCTTGATGTTCCCCATTTTGATCATAGATTTGGAAAACTGCTTGAAAAAAGCACAAGTATCTGCAGCGTACTTTTTCACCAAGGCATCAGCAGAAGTGCCATTGAAGAGCTCTTGGTCGGATCGGAGTAGACCCTTCATCGTCAACAAGTTTTGGAAGTACAAATTATCAAAACGAGTTGGTGTCTGGAAGTCAAGGGGTTGAAGCACATTATCTTGTCCACTTATTGGGCACTTTTGCTGCAATGACTTGGCGAATGAGGCATCGATGTTCGAGTCATTGTAGATGTGCGTTCGAAATGTTGTGCACCTTGCCAGGCCAATAGTATGTGAACCTGCCATTCGAAACGTTATTTGCAATTATTGACAGATTTTCTTGAAATAGTGCCAGTATTTGTCAACTTAAAGAGTCTAAGTTTACCTGAAAGTGCGACTAAATCTTTCAATGAGAGTCCTTGAGCAGCAAAGCTTGATAGGAGAGCACTTATGTTGAAAGTAGGCGCAGGAATGGAGTTGTTCGCATCAGCCCTGCTAGCTGTGGTTGAGTCCCTTCTCCCTAGCTTAACTTTCCATGAGGGACCCCCTAACTGCAAATGATAAAAAAAGGCAACTAATATCTTTATTACTCGAACTTTGTATAAATGTTAGATAAAAAAATGTATTCGATACAGATATGTTCAATACCCATGCTAAAAAATATGTCAATATTTTAAGAAAGAGGAAAGGTCGGCGGAATGTAGACTAATATCATCCCCAACCGACTAGACTTGAACAAGAAAATGATTAACTTGCTGATTAAGTTTGAGCTTTGCAGATAGACTTAAATGTGGACTTACTAAGACAGTCGAGTCACGAGCTGCAATGGCGAGAATATCAGCACAGGATACCACTCCAGGGCAAGCTTTCTCTACGTTAGCTTTAATGTCATCAACCACTTCGAATCCCCTCGCAGATTGATTGTTAGGTACTGCAGTTTTCTCACCTATAAAGGTGGCATTATCATCCAGCAGTATCGATCCGTCGCAGCCCTGCAAATTTTCATCCGATTAGAACACCATCAAAGCTAAGGCATAAAAATAAATCTCCGATTCTTCATTTTTCTTAAGGTACTCATAACTGATATACATATTTGACACATATTCAAACCCACGTACGGGATATAATCTTCCAAGGACACTCGAAGTATACGAAAATCTTAGAAAAAGTAACAATGACTCACATTAACAAAGCAGTCATGGAAATGCAACCGAAGCAAAGAAGCCCCCATGCGAGCTTCCTTTTTAACTGCAGCTGAAACTCTAGCTTCAACAATGGACAGCACTTGGGGGCAAGTTGATTTGTAGTGTTTTGAAGAGAGTTTGCCATGGCCATCAACAGACGCAGCAGCAGAAACAATGAAGATAAGAATGACTAAAAAGTAACAGGCAGCCATGGATACTCTTATAAACTCTTAAAAAGATGAAGCTTTTTGGCTTTCTAAAACTACACAATGTATAATTATATATATATATAGCACCTTTAAGCCTAATATTATCTTCGTAAAAAGACCAATACTTCTCATATACTCTGAAATTTGAGTGATCGGTCTAAAAAGAAAGGTGAAAGTTACGTACCTTCATACATAAAGGTGATAGCTAGTTTATATAGCTGTTAAAGTCTGAAACTCTTTAATTGATTTCAAATAGAGTTTTGGGTAACCCTTAAAGTAATGGCAACTTGTTTCTTTTGGTCTATGTTTAGCCTCATAACAAGGGACCTAAATGGTTTAACAAGCTCCTAAAAATGACAAATTTTCCTTTACATTGTGCCCATATCTTATAAAAAATTTAATTTGATAATTTTAGATATGAAGACGGATGCTTTAATAGACACAAAAATAGTGCAATAAATATTACACAATATATTTAAGTACAATTAATATAACGTATTTTAATTCATGCACCATAATCATGTTTAGTATTTTGTAGAAGTGCTTATGCTCATACCGAAAATTTTCTTATTTTATTACCCCAAGTCTCACTCGAAATCTAGTTTCATTATTTAAAATAATATTACATACTGAAAAAATATTTTTATTTTAATATTTATTAAATTTAAATAAAAATACTTTTATTATTTAGAAATAGTAATCCAAGCCTAGCTTGCCTAAATTACGAAACTCATACCCACTCAAGCCCAATCGGCTAATCAACATATGAACAAATTTAATATTTTGACATATTTAATTATTTATATTATGTTTACAGTTTCACAATTACACAAAAAAATATAATAAAATATCTATACACGAATTATTAGATCTATTTTCTAACACTGTTAACCCTAAGCTTTCCTAGGGATACAAAAAGTGGATATTTTAGCAAAACTTTCTGTCTTGATTAATTATTATGATCAAGTCATTAGCCACTTACATCTGTTTTTTTCTTCCTAAATGATGGGTTATTATTCTCCTTTGCTATCTTTGACAATTAGGCCATTAAGAACAAATTTTCAATTTGCTTTAATTATGGGTTCTGAAAAAAAAAAAAAAAAACACGAAAGAAAATTGATTGGTAAAACTTGATATCTGGTTGATGGTCGAGTAGAAGGGAAAGCCCTTCACATCATTGTAAAACAATAATTGCAATGTTTTTACCTTTAAAGCTTCTATTAAACCAGCAAAAGTGGAAAGCATCTGTTTACTTTCGCTGTGGCAAACGCTGCTATTGGGCCCATTTTTAAACAGAAATTTGTTATGTTAATTTCAACAGCGGTGGACTGGCTGTTCAAACGAATCGAGCTCGAATCGGATAATAAGTTCGTTTAATCTAAATAAATCAAATTTAATTTACGTTTGAACATATTTATTAATAAATAAATCGAGTTTAAATTTAATTAAAATTTTTTTAAAGCATTAATAGAAGCTTCTTCGTTCAAGTCCAGTTCAATTGCAGTCGTATGAATCAATCACTGGAACCCTGGAAGAGCAGACTTCAAATCTGTTTTTTCTTTTATTGGATAATCGAAGATTTGTTTGCTTCCCCAAAATGTTTGCAGGAATATCCTGCTACCATCCTATTAATACCATGGCTGTTGAAACTTTGAAAGAGATAAAGCAAAAAGCCAATATGCAAAAGAAAAGAAATGAGTTCAAACTGAGAACCCAAACCTTTGAAAGATTCAAACTTACAACAGTTGAATATATGTTGTTTATTTTTTCTTTGGAAGTGACCGACACAAGTGAAATTAAAAGGTATTTAATTGGAGGTATTATGGACCAGAGACATAATTCAATTAGTTCGTATAATTATTTTTAAAAAATAATATTTAATAAATTTAAAGTTTGAATTATAATATCTTTTATCTTTTCTCGTATCTTTAGACTATGATATTTTTTATAAAGAAAAATTGAATGCATTTGTTTTGAATGGTTACGAACCCAACTAAACCAAACTCTTAATTCGAAATTTAAACTACATTAGGTCAACCAATTATACGAGCAATTCTTTTTTAAAACTAAAAAATTTCTGGTTTTAGCTCCCGAAGTTGCTCTTGTCAAATCCCTTGGCGTGTCTACCTTTACAGTCAAACCATTACGCAACGATCTTTTAATTAGCATAAGTTGGAATGTTAATAATCAATCACATTCGTTTCTATCCCAATTTTCTTTTTGCATCCGAATACCCCATGATTATACCTCGCAACTTAAGCGCAATGTTATCATAACCATAGTTAGCAAAAGCTCTTCCTTCTCTAGTGAACTGCATTTCGATTTGTACATATTAAAACGTGGTTTATTTGTGTCTCAAAATGTGATCATTAATGTCTTCGAACATAAAAAATAACGAATCCCTCTTGAATGATGCATTGTGCAATATAAAAGTATTATTTGATACTTTATGAATCATTACTATTTGTATTTGAAGCAAAGGTGCTATTACAGTACGAAAAAAAAGAGTACATTAAACAAGAAAAAAATAAAAGCGATATTACTATTAATTTAATTGTAATTATAAATTAAAAATACATAGAAAGTCTGAAAAAAATTAAAAATACATTGACAAAGAAAAAGAAATGAAGTGACGCCATCATGAACAAGAGATAATACGTTATTTTAATATATAAATTAATTTAATTTGAATTTAAATTATAAAATTTAGTTTAATTATTTAAAATGATATTCAAATATAGCATGACTTTTAATAAAGCGTAACATGACTCTAAATGGAGCGCGTTATGACTTTCAATAACGTCCTGACTAAGTCTACCCTCAACGTATCCCACATTTAGAGAATTGATATATTACGTTTTCATATCCGTATCACGTCTCCTTTTAAATCGTATTTCTGGTAACTATGATCCTAATCAGCAGGCCGCAAGGCAATAGTTAGTATTAGCAAACAGGCAAGTTTGAAATTGGTTTCATTTTAGGTTATTTTGAATTATGATTCTTTCGAGTTTGAAATTTTTTAAGTTTAAGCAATTTTGTATTTAAATTTTTTTGAGTTTGGATCAATTTTGTTTTTTACTTAGGTAAATTTTTAGATTTTTGGAAGATTTAACAACTTTATGACAAGTTCGTCGAGTTCAACTTGAATTAAATTTTAAAAATTTTAAATTTAAAATCATTTAAAGTCTAATTTTTTTTTTAAAATTCAAACTATTTTAACTTCATACTTATTTAAATTTAGATCTTTTAACATTAACGATCAAATAAGAACGCCTTCAATTTGGAATATTTTCAAATAAAAGTTTCAGGCTTTAGATTTGATCATGTGGCTGTGGCTGCAGACATTTCAATTCATTGTACATATATATATATATATATATTATTGATTGTTCAATCCTTTTCATTTCATAAATTATTTATGGCTTTATTCATTGTACATCTATATAATTGTACAAATATATATATTATCCAAGTAGAACAGGCTTGGACCTGTCCTTTATTATTATTATTATTATTATTAT
>JBBYHM010404360.1:51674-61888 GCA_038381775.1 Adansonia rubrostipa
TTATTATTATTATTATTATTATTATGATTCTTTTGTGGTAGACGACAATATGTAAAATCCAAGAGAAATCGGGGCCAGCAAAACAATTGGAACCCAAAGCTACTTTATGCTCCAAAAGGGCGAACCCACCGACCCTTTCAATTTATTAAAATCAAACTTTTTTGACAATTTACCTACTCCTTGGACCATAAGCAAAACAGTGTGGTGAAGATACTATCATTTCATTAATTTGTTTTTTAACCTTTTACTGTTTGTTTGATAGAAGCATGCATTAACCAGTGATGTTTTATGATCAATTCCTTAAACATAATTATTTTAAAACAAATACGATATAAAAAATAATTAAAATAATATTATATAAAAATAATATAAATATAATATAGATATATAAATATATTAAAATTTATTTAATTTAATATATAATAAACATGATTATAATATATGAAAAATTTACTAACGTCACATGAATTTACGATTTTTCAACCTATCAATTTCTTTAGTCTATTAGCCAATTGGCATTGCTGTTTAGTTTGCTCCCGAAGGAATGCTATGAACTCCATTTCTTATTCTTGTCTGCTTCATTGATTTGATCATTATTGTTAACGTTCCATGCTTTTCAAAATTCAAGTTTGTAGATGAATCTGAACAGGTATATATGCATGTTAATTGCATTTTCATATATAAGAAGAAGTTTCCTTTAATGACAGTGTTCACATGTGATTTATTTTTTCAAAATCATATACAATTTTAGAATAAATATTTATCCTAAAATCAATCGAAAATTCGCCGTTGGGTCCGTCCACAATAAATGGCACTCGATTCAAATCGACGGAAAAATTGTCAAAAGGTAATTAAATTTTTTTTTTAAATAATGTTAATTCGTCCTATTATATCACATGGGATGTGATATAATTCCAAAAAATTAACTGGACGTATTGAATATGCACGTTACATCATGATTTTAAATTAAAAAAGAGATTTTAAAAACCGATATATCTATTCACTGAATTGATAGTTGAGTTGAATCGGACGTATCACTAGATATTTAGATCAAAAATTAATTTTTGAATGACGTATTCAACTTCAGAGATGAATTGAAAAAGAGATTTTTATCGATTGTACCTCTTAATTTTAGAAAAAAATAAATTTTTTAATCGAAATATCATTAAAACAAAATGATCCAAATTCCGGCAATTGCATTTGGTTTATATAAATTGGAAGATAGAGCTTCCAACTAATGCAACTTATGAAGAGATAACCTATCAAGAAAAAAAAAAAAAAAAGAAAAACAAGAGAGAGATATAAATGCAATTAAAAGAAAGATTTAGGCAATAACAGACGAACGATTTTGACTTTTGTTTTGTGATTTTATTTCTGACCAGTAAATCAAATCAAACTTATCATCAAACCATCACCATCTTTTAATTTCTAATTTCGTATTTGTTATGAATTATATATACATATATTGAAAATTAATTAAATATGTGAATATTTTTGTAATATTTATGTCTCCACAATATCTTAAATTTAATTCATACGAAGATTATGTATTACAACTTCAATATATTTTGTCTTTTTTCATTGACATGAATCATTTCGTTCCATAAAATGACAAATAAAGTTATCAAATTCAAATCAAATCAATGTCATTTTGGTCTACAAATTGTGAAGAAATTTCTATATATTTTATTGTTAATTATTGATTATGCACTTTTTTCCAACTTTTCAAAGGAAAAAAAAAATAAAAGATTATCTTAATATTTTTTTCTCTTTTAGTCAGTATGCTAAAGAACAAACTACAAGGAACAATGGAGGTTCCCATTGATAGGGGCCAGCCATTAATTAGCCATGTTAGGGCTGAAAATTTGAGTATTCAATAATACCAGAACATGAAAATTGAATATTCCTTTTCCCATTGGTAGCATAAAACTTGGCTCCACCATGGTGTAAAAAAGACTTAAGGTTAATGGGTTGGGTTGAATTGTGACTCAATTTTTTTTTACTTATCGAAGTTTGGATTAACTCTGTTGGACTCGAGCAAAATCGTAAGTCCATTTTATTGTTTAAAAAATTTAAAATATTGTTTTTATATTATTGGTTATATTATATAAGGTTAAAGGATAAATTTATCATCATATTATGTATGGATATTGAAATTTGCAACTTTATTTTATTTTTATTGATATTTGCTTTTATACTTTTGAACTAAATGTAAATTTTCTAGTATAGTTTAACTCATTATTGAAATTTTTTACTCCCTTTTTCTTTAATTGAATTTTGCCGTTAAATTTTAATTTTTGATTGAATTTTGTTACCAACTTTAACTTTGTATGATTTTAAAGCAAAATTTAATAAAAAATTTCTTCAAATATTGCTTTAATAATTAGGGTTCGTAAATTAATTAATAAAGATTATAATAAAATTAAGCTTTAATTTTTTATAAAATAAAAATTTTATGTTAAATTTTTTAAATTAATTTTATCTTCAAATATTTTAAAATCAAAGTTGAGTAATAAAATTTAATTAAAAAGTAAATTTTAGTAATAAAATTCAATTATATAATAATATAATGATAAATTTATCTTAATCTCAAAAGTATAACGATAAATATCAACCGGTTATAAATTTCATTGTCAATCTATTAACCCTATTATATAATTAAATTTTGTTTTTTTTCATAGCCATGAATCATTGCACAAATGACAAATAAAATCATCAAATTCCATCAAATCAAAGTCATTTTGGTCCAAAAAATTGTGAAAAAAAAAGTTATCTGTTTTACTGTTAATTATTGATGATGCATTTTCTCCAACTTTTTCAAAAATAATTATCATCTTATTTTTCTGGCCTCTTTTTCTGGCCTCTATTCAGTATGCTGAGGAGCAAACTAAAAGGAACAACGGAGTTCCATTGGTAAGGGGCCAACAATTAATTAGTCATATGTTCAACAATTGTACGACTGGAAAATTTGGGTATCCATTAATAGCAGAAGAATTTAAGATCTCTTCATGGAGTTCATCAAATTTGTTCCCAAAGCATGACAGGCAAATTGAAGATTCCTTGGCCCGTTGGTGGCATCAAACTTGGCTCCACCAATGGGTGTAGAATAGACCTATTCACGTTCAATTATCGAGTTATGGATTGAAATTTTTTACTTGATTTTGGTTCAATTTAGATTGGATTTAGATTGATTCACAAGTTTGTTTTATTGTTTAAAAAAGATAAAATTATTTAAAATTATTTTTACATTAATATTTATATAGTTTTGTAATTAAATTTAAATAAAAAATAATTTTTATTAAATCAACAATAATTAGAGCAAAAACTTACCCAAACTAAAAAAATCCCCACCCAAATCTAATCTAATTTGGATCAAGCAGGTAACCCAACATCTTGATAGGTTTAGTGAAGACCCACACAAATTAAAAACAAATGAAATTCAAATCTAAACTTTTTTCGGACTTAGAAACAACTTTTTTTTTTTCAAAAAGGAATCTTATTATGCAAATAAAAAGTTACAAACACATCCAAGCAACTTTTAACATGTATATATATATATATATATATATATAATAACAATCATTAAATTTAACAAAAAAATTAAAAACAAATTAAGTTACCATATATATATTTGTATAACTACTAAAACATTCCCCCATAAAGCAACAAATTAAATAATGTTGGCATTAAACTCCCCACATAAATGGATTTGAATTTTTGGGATCCAAAAGTTCAATTTGAAGATGTTTTATATGAATTTTGGGAATTAGTGAAATTTTATGAGACATAGAAAGGATGGCCCATGTTTTGATATTTTTGGATCCATTTGTATTATCTTCTTAGGCAAAGGAAGAAATGTGAGAATCATTGGATTTAATTTTTCTGTCTGAGTTTGCTATAATTTATTTTTATCAATTGCAATTTTATTGAAGAACATTATTGTAAAGTATTTTGATTATGGTTTTAATATTATAATATAAAATGGCAAGGGGTTGCCAACTACATAGTTGGCAATTAAAATTTAGCTCAAAAATTCAAACAAACAAAAGAATTGATTGCTTTTGACAAATTCTCAGTTTAAATAACAATTTTTGTTGTTGAATTTATTCTAGAAGAGTGGCCATGATTAAGTCAACTAAAAAAAAAAAAATACATAAACAGAATAAAAAAAGTTTTAAAGAAATGAAAAGGTAATGAGTTAGCACATTGTTAATACACTAAGATCCAAAATCTAGATCGGTTGGATACCACTATAACTACATGAATCAATTGAGCTAAACATTAAATTTGTTAATATACATGCATTTATTATACATTCAATCAAATATAAAAATATGGATCATTATCAAGTACATTACAGTAGAATTTTTTAGTTTCAAAAGCAAAATTAAAAAACCATCATATATATCCTTAATATTTATTGTTTATTTTATAAATATTTAATAAAAATATATGGTAGTTTTTTAATCAAGCAGTATATCTGATAATAATCCATAAAAATATATAATTAGAGACAAAATAGAAAGACAAGAAATAAATCTATGTGGATAAGTATAGCCTATTCTTTTAACATGTGACCTTTAGTTTCTTATTTGTTGTATATCTCCTATGTTTTATACTTGCTTGGACGTCGAACAATGATATGGACATATAGTTGATGGCTTTGATTCCAAGAGCCATATTTATTATCTCCAATTCTTCAATGTCATAGTATATAGGAATGAATTGTTTGTTATTTTCGAATTTGAAATTTTGAATATTAATTATTTTAATGATAAGTATATGTTTGTTTTCTACTCTAGATTGATTGATCTTTTCTTTTGAAAATTGCTTGACCATTATAGTATTTACAGATGTTCTTTGCCGGTGCTTAACTTTCTAGGTAATTTTTGGAGGGGGGACAAACATAAACATTTTGTAAAGCACTATTAGTAACTATGAATTGTAAAAACACTTAGTGGCATTTTTTTAAAAGTATTTAGTTTAAATCAAGATGAACAACTCGCACAGATCACACACACACACACACACACACACATATATATATATATATAATTACCATGACAATATGATGAAGATCCCATGAGTTGGTGCATTCTGTTAAAAAAAAAGATAAAAAATAAAAATAAAAATTTTATTTTAAAAATATTAAAATTTATACATGCAGTGAAAGGGGGGCAGCTCACTAGTTTTATATTAAAACTAGTTTTGTTTCAAAATCTTCATTCTCAGTGCAATGCACACTTAAATGGTTCTTTCTGGAACCAAATATTTCATATCTGATTTGGTCCACAAACCAGCAGACTTAACAAAGGACTTGTGTAATTTGAATATGCTTGACTTGAGTTACTATATGATTAATAAAAAGTTTATTTAAATGTGATTATAAATATATAAATATTAATATAAAATAAATTTTAAAATTTTTAATAGTAAAATGAGATTTTAGATTTTACGGATTAAGTTTAGATAGAATTTGGACAACCAAATTTTTTCTTTTACTATTCGAATTTGGCTTAACCAAATCAACCTATTGGACAACTCTAATTATTTCCTCCATTTACAATTTTGCAATAAAACATTTAATAAGGAAAGAATTAAGTGTCCAAATAAACTCTTATTGTTTGATTTATACTCAAATAATCCAAATCAACCCGTGAATACCTCTAATTATCTCTTCCATTTATAATTTTACAATAAAACATTTAATAAGGAAAGATTTAAGTATCCAAGTAAACTTTTATTCTTTAATTTATATTGAGAGCCTATTTAGTTATAAGTTAAAGTATAATGATCTATCTGAATAAAAATTAAAGATTAAAATTTTATTTAAATACAAATTAAAAATCAAAAAAATTTAAACAAAATGATAAAATTTTAAGATTTTATTATTATTTTATCAAAAAAAATTTTTGAGTCAAACTTAAATTTCATTGGGTTGGCTAGTGGGAATGAGTTCCTAATGGCCATCCATCCAGTCGAAGCCTTAATGGGCTTCAAGCATCGATTAACTGTTACTTTCTTATGAAGATGGATGAGGCTGAGATTCTGCATTGCATCTCATCCAAAATAGAAGTCTTATACATGGTTTAATTTTCAATCTCTCAATTTAATAATCTATGCATTAAGTTATTTTACTCGAATCTTTTATTTTTTTAAAGTATTTATATTATCACTTATATATGACAAATTCATATAAGAGGACAAGAATATAATTTTAAAATATATTTTTTTAAAAAAATTAAATATACTTATATCGAACACATACTCATATCTAGCACTCACTTCTGAATTCGAGTAATTCTTATAATGTATACTATACATTGTATGGAAAAGTACGATACCCCTAGACTTTCTCTAAACTAACTTTTATTCGTATAATATACTATATTTTATGATCTTAGATCTTTGAAGTTGGAAGCTCTAATTTAGGGTAGCACTTTTTTTTTTGTACAAGTGAGATCATAGGCTACGGATAAAGGAAGAATTATAAATGTTGAGATTCAAACTCTAAATTTATTGAATGTCAATATTATTATATGAACCAACTGCTCTAAACTTTGATTTTTTCTTTGCCTAGTAGTTTCTGGCCAACAAATTGAAATCATAAACCAAGCAAATTAAAAGAGAATATGTAAGAAAAAACCAAACCTGTTTTGATGAGAACTTGAGATCCAACTGTCCACCACCTCCATGCTTAGGCAACATGGGAACATCCATTCCATGGTTTCAAACAATTGATCTAATGTATTTCGACTCAATTTTCATGGTTACCAAGAAGATAAAGATTCCAAGTTATCCATTTAAAATGCTTATCTCTTTCTGTAGGTACATTATCTCTTCGTTGGCTGAAGCAGCACCTTTGTATTTCCATGTCTTCCTCCTATTCTTTTTTTAACTAAAAAAAAAAAAAGGAGTTGGAGATATATGGATTCGAAGTTTAGATTTCCTGGATAGTATTTTTCAAAGATGATTGCATGAACTAATTATATTAAATCTTAGGTTCTACTTCATCTGAGATTTGAAGCTCGGAATTGCTAGATGCCATCTAAGTGACTCATAAACTAATTAAATTAAACTTTAGGTTCTACTTTCTTAGAGATTTGAAGCTCAAACTTACTGAATGCTATATCTTAAGAATGATTGCTTGAACCCATTGATTAAACTAAACTTGCTTAAGGGCCAAGCTTTGGACTTTTTTTTTTTATCTTGACTGGCCTTATTCAACTCAAATTATTGTTTAATAATAAATTTTTTATTTAGATTTAATTATAAAAATACATAAATATTGATATAAAAATATATTTTTAATATTTTATTATTTTATGAATAATTATCTGAGTTTTAAAGCCGATCCGGGCTTGACCCTATTCAATATTGAGTAAAAAAATTTTTAAATTACAACTTGACTTAACCTATGAATACCTCTAAACTAAATCCTAAGTTCTAATTCCTCTTTTTTCGGGTTAGCTACTTCTTAATCCCTTTTGACCCACTTGATGAGAACTTAATTTTTTATTTGCATTCAATTAAATTTCTTTTTCCTGTTAGCTGCTTCTTACTCTTTCCAGGGATTGATTCTACCATGTAGTACATTAACCATTCTTTCTTTTCCGGTGTATGCTACTTCTGGGGTTCGTTCTTAATTAGAAGTTTCAGTTACATAATTTGTTCATTATCAGTTACGTAACCTGCAATGTAGACATTGTGTGCGTGTATGATATGTTGCCATCATAATTTGTTCATTATCAGCTTCTACCATGTATTCATCTCAGCACCATTCTTGCCACTTGCAATGTAGACAAGTGTAGACAATTCAGCATATGTCAGCCAGAATTTGATAGTTCAATGGCCATCTTAAGGCGAAAGGCGGTGAAGCATTATCTTATGATGATCAAGGAGTCTTTTGGTGCAACTCTTCATTGATTTTTCTTCACTTCACTGTAAAGAAAACGTCAATAATAGATCACCCGCTTTGGCATCCATAGTCTACATTCGAATTTAGAATAAGAATCGGATATAAATATGTATCTGACACAAATAAATCTAATTTTTCTAAGTTTTTTTTTATATTTTTGAAAGCTCATATCTATTCTCATATCCAAGTACATGTCTGACACAAATAATCAATATGACTACTTTAAAAAAAATCCGGATAATATAACTATAGTTTGACTGTATTCTCCACCGTGAACCAGCAGCATCTTCAAGGTCGCAGAAGAGGAATATACCATCTGTCTTGTATCATCGGACCATGACAGCCTTCGCAATTTTCAATCGAACAGTACATCAATTTTTATGACAGGCCAATTACGAAGCTTGTTATGATTATTGTTTGGACTTTCACCGTTGAAATTTCAGTGTCTGATACATGAATGGCTGATAGTCTCTTTCTAATAAAATTTATTGGACAGAGTTTTGGTAGATACAGCCTTATCATGATCGCAAATGGTGGGCCTTTTAGGGATGTCAAGATCGATGTTTTGTCTCGAATTGAATTGAGGAAAAAAAAAATTAAAACCCTAGTTGCTTTCAATCTTTGTTTTTGTGAGAATGAAGGAGATTCTATTACAAAATACATAGGCCCCAAAGCTTAAAGAACATGGTGGTCACTGACAGGATTAGGTTATGGCTTCATTTTGTTGCTTTTAATTGTCGATTAACTTACTCGGACTCATGTGTGAATGTAGGATACAGATATACATTCGATATATATATATTTAATCTTTTAAAATTTTTTCATATATTTGAAAGGTCTTTGAAAAATTATATCCCTACTTAAGTTTGGGTAGACATCGCACTTGAGTACTTCAAGTTGATGCCATTTGCCTTCAATGCTATGCAACATGAAAATCCCATACTTGTTGAAAAGGTTCCCTTGTGAAGAACGTGAACGAGATGTTTATTAGAAAAATTCATCGAAAAATTGGCATCATTTTCTCGGGAAAGATATGGGGAAAAAATGGTCCAAATGCAAGATTTTCAGTTGTCTTGAAGTGTAGTTTCATAAGAAAACTAGCATAGCATATCTGTATTTTCGGCAGCAATGACCTGAATCAGAAGATATTTGAGAAAAGATTCCATTCACTCTATTGTATGAAAACAACACTGATGAGATTGATCTAGCTGTCACCCAATTACTAGTATAGCTTAGCTTGACTCAAAGAAACCGAAAATTGCTTCCCCAGACTCATATTTTTTTAAAACGTGCTATAATTTTCTGATGTTATTGTTATCTTACTTGAACTTCAAAATGAGTGTGATATAAGTACATGTCCGATGCAAGTATATTGAATTATTTTTTTTAATTTTTTAAAAATTATACTTTTATATCCATGTTGAATATGTGTTAAATGAAAGTGTTCGTATAATATATATACATTATGGTTGATTAAGGACAAAAAGCACTGAATTGAAGGACCGTAACAATTGAATCTCCGACTCATTCCGGGTGTCATATGGGGTAGCTAAAGAAGAGATTTATGCAAAATTAATACAAATATTTCCAATTTCCATATTAGTTTTTGGGGCAACAGGTTTAAGATATTGGCCAAAAGTACCTTCCATTGTTATTCATAATGTTTATTAATGTTACTGATCATAGGGAAAGATTGTAACCTGTCAGTTAATGCAGAAACCGACCATTGATTTAGGAACATCTAGCTCTCTATATCTTCACCCACACTGCTGTTTCACGGACCTAACAGTTCGTTTCTCTTTCGAAGATTCCGAAATATATATACATATATATATACATATGTATATATATACATATATATATATATATATTCAACATCTCCAGAGGTCATATAGTTAAGATTAATAAGATTATTCGTTCTAGTTAGGCCTAGTAGGGATTTAAATTGTGGTTAACGTCGTTTTTATCTTGTTGTAAATATGATGACTGCCGTGCATTCAATTGCGATAGATATTAATGATGAAAGTTGATAACGAAAAGAGTTAAAACAGCTAAATAAGATCATGGTGTGGCCATTGCTTAAATCCTTCAGCCCTAACTAAAGCTTCAACCACTATTCCTGCAGCAAATTGGTGGTCCTTATTCTGACTAAATAGTTTGCACAAACATTGTTTTAAGATCAAATTTTAGCCATGGATGATAGCTGTACAATTGTACAAGCTTTAACATGTTTACAAGAGTTTTCTTTTTTTTTTTTTTTTTTTTTTCCTATTGGGAAACAGATTAAATTCGGGAT
>JBBYHM010404382.1:0-12842 GCA_038381775.1 Adansonia rubrostipa
ATTCATATAATTGATTGGGGGTTCATTAGGGTTGGGAATTTTTTCTTGTTCATGTTCTTGTCAAAGTGTGTGTTTAAAGGGTTTAGGGTTCTTTAGCCTTAGGGTTCCGCATCAGATTTGTTTGTGATTGTTTTGATTTATTTGATGTTTAATTTTATATTTTAATCATGTAAGGGCCAATTTACGATTTTAAGAAAGTTTAGGGACCGTTAGAGAAATCTAGCATTCTTAGGCCAAAATGGTTATCTCTAGTATGAAATCATTCACTTAGAGTATTTTGAATATTTTTTAGCATTCCACTAGTCCTTCAGTAGGGTGTTAAAAAATATATATTTAAACCTTTCGTATTCTTTTGGCTCTTCGTAAGGGTACGAAATGCAATTTTTAAAAATTTAAGGACTTAATGGTATTTTTGCATGTTAGGTTATTTTAAAATTTAAATTTTCCATTTAGGGTATTTTGGTGCAAAAAATGTATTTTTAGCATTTTTAACCAATTTAGGACTAATATTTAATTTTAAAAAATTTAGGGATCCATTAGCCATTTTTGTACCTTAGGCCATTTTTGTAATCTAAATTACTCATTTAGAGTAAAAATCATTATTACGTGTCTTTTCATGTCCTTTAGAGTTGTCAGGACACTTTCACGTTAAAGGTAAACCTCAAAGGCATTTTGGTAATTTTTATTAAGTCGAGTCTTAGCCTTTTAGGTAGTCATCGGTATGCGTTTATGCCAATGATGTGCATTTAGGATAGGTTTACCTTTCTATGATCATTTTTGAGTCCTTTAAGGTTATCATGATACTTTCATGCCGATGGTATACCCTAAATGCATTTTAGTAATTTCTTTCAAGCCGAGTCCTAGGTAGTCATCGGGATGCTTTTATGCCAAAGATATACATGTAGGATAGGTTCCCCTTTTCATAATCCTTTTCATGTCCTTAAGGGTTACTAAGATACTTTCATGTTGAAATGTTGAAGGCACACCCAAAGGCATTTTGGTAATTTTTTTCGAGTCGAGTCTGAGGTAGTCATTAGAATACTTTCATACGAATATGTACATTTAGGATAGGTTCATCCTTTTATAATCTTTTTCATGTCTTTTAGGGTTACCGAGATACTTTCACGTCGAAGTTACACCTAAGGGCATTTTGGTATTTTTTTAGAATCTAGAATTTCTTAAGGAGTTCGAGAAGGTAGAATTTATTCATCTGACTCAAGGTGATAATCAAATGGCTGATGCTTTAACCACCTTGGCTTTGATGTTTAAAGTAAATGAGGGGTAATAGGTAACACCAACTTAGATGAGCATGTACGAGAGTCCCGCATACTGTTGTAATGTCGAAATGGAAGCAGATGGTCTCCCATGGTATCATGACATCAAAAAATGTCTCAAGGATCGAGCATACCCAGATAATGCCTTTGAGACTGACAAAAGAACTTTAAGGAGGCTAGTGATGAATTTTGTTTTGGATGATCAAGTGTTACTAAAGTGTGTTGATTCTCCCAAAGCACAAAAGATATTGGAAGAAGTGCATAAAGGGATTTGCAATATCCATGCAAATGAACACAAAATGGCAAAGCAAATCATAAGATTGGGTTATTTCTAGATGACCATGGAAAGTGATTGTATTAAATATGCCCAAAAGTGTCATAAATGCCAAGTCTATGCTGACAAGATCCATGTACCACCTTCAATATTGCATGTCATTACTACACCTATAGGGCATGGATGTTATGGGACCAATTACCCCTGTAGCTTCGAACTGTCATCACTTCATTTTGGTGGCTATTGATTACTTCGCCAAATGGGTTGAAGTAGCCTCTTATACAAATGTGACAAGGTTGATGGTGATAAAATTTTTGAGGACTAACATCATTTGTCAATTTGGGATCCCTGAAAGAATTATAATAGATAATGCCTCCAATTTGAATAATAAATTGATAACAGAGGTGTGTACCCAGCTTAAAACTTCTCATCACAATTTGGTGACATACCATCCAAAGATGAATAGAGCTGTAAAGGCGACTAATAAAAATATTAAAAAACTGTACGGAAGATGGTAGAGACATACAAAGATTGGCATAAAAAGCTCCCATTTTCCTTTTTAGCTTATAGAACTTCAATCTGAACTTCAACTAAGGCAACGCTTTATTCGTTAGTCTATGGTACAGAGATTGTCTTACCAATTAAAGTGGAGATCCCTTCACTCTAAGTTTTAATGGAAACCAAGTTGGAAAAAGTTGAATGGGTTCAAGATCGTTATGAGCAACTAAACTTCATTGAAGAAAAAAGGTAAAAAGCTATTCAACATGGGCAGACGTACCAAAAAAGAATGATGAGAGCACATGATAAGAAAATTCATCCCAGGAAATTCCATAAGGGAGAATTAGTACTAAGAAAAATCCTGCCAGGACAAAAAAATCCTCAGGGCAAATGGGCATCCAATTAGAAAGGGCCTTATTTTGTCCAGAAAACATTTTCAAGAGTAGCATTGGTATTGGCAGAGATGGATGGAGGAATCCTACCAAACCCCATTAATTTGGATAATGTAAAAAAATATTATGCCTAAAAAAAAGAGAGAAAAAAAAAAGAGATGAAAACCCAAAAAGGCATTCGCTTTAAAAAACAAAAAAAATAAAAAATTGAATGAAAAATTGAAAGACAACCGTTTAAAGAAAAAAAAGAAAAAAATCAAATGAAAACCCGAAAAGGGTATTTGATCAGAGATGGTATAAGGGGGAGACTTTAAGCTGAAGGCTCGAAGCAATAGCTCAAGCATTTGAAAGGAACGAACAAAGCACAATTTGGCTGAAGATTAAGTCTGAAAGAGGCATAGTATGATCAGAGGCATCTTCAAAAGATGGATCTTCATGAAACTAAACTTTTCGTTCAGAAGAAATCTTTGAAAAACTGAATGGGAGATCCTGCTTATATGAGTAATATCTAAATCTTTCTTGCACTTTTATCATCATTTTTAAAATAACCAACATTGTATCTTCTTTCTTTGTTGTAATACAAGTACATATTTTCATTCATACCTTTGTTAAATAGTCTTTTGGACCATACTAATATTTCTACTAGATGATAATTAACGTTTTAAGCAAATAGAAATCGAGGAAAAGATGCAAATTGCTTTTTTTGCATTAGTTTGAATGAGATCAAAGTATTGCAGGGATCTTGGTCAGTAATCCAAAGTCTTTCAAACATTCTAGGAAGAATTAAGGTGGATAAACTACATATTCCTTATCATGCTCTTCCTCTTCAGCCTATATCAATTTGTTTTGGCTATTGATGAAAATTTAAGAAACCACATATTCCTCATCATGCTCTTCTTCTTTAGCATGTATTTGTTTCAGCTATTAATGGAAATTTTATAAACCATATATTCCCCACCATGCACTTCTTCTTCAGCCTGTACCAGTTTGTTCCAGCTATTAATGGGAAATTTTAGAGACCTTATATTCCCAATCATGTTCCTCTTCTTTAATTCCTAGATGATATTGGTGCATCATCTAGTTTGATTTTTCAGGAACAAGTGTATCATGTCTACAATGACCTCTAAATAAGACTTCAAATTCAAATTCAAACGCTGGTTCCCTTTGCCAAAAACAAAATAGATCACCAATGCTTTCTAAACATGTTTCCAATCTCCAAGCAGAAATATGGGTCCATTCCATCAAATAAAAAAGAAATATTTGTCACATTTTCTCCAAAATAGGTTGGATCAGACATTGATAAAGAAAATTAAATCATGAAAACTCATCATATACATTACTCATGCATTTGCATTCACATTTAATTCGCATATCTTTAGTTGAATATAATATTGGAAAGAGCCTTTTGGTATAGAACAAAAAGGTAAACCTTGCATTCCTTCAAGCAATTCAGATATGAAGCATTTTTACCTCATTTAACTGTATCGGTTCTACTCTGGTCAACCCTTTAAGCCTAGGTTATATCCTAGTCATCATTATTTGACTGTATCAGTTTCATCCTGGTCGATCCCTTTAACTTAGGATTATATCCTAGTCATCTTTGTTTGACTGTGTCAGTTCCATCCTGGTTAACATTTTACACTCAGAATACATCCTGGTCATTTTTCGTTTGACTGTATCAGTGCTGCCCTGGTTAACCGTTTATCCTTATTTGATTGTATCTGTTTCACCCTGGTTGATTTGACTTAGGATTATATCCTAGTTATCCTCATTTGACTATATCGGTTTCATCTTGGTTAATCCTTTTAACTCAGGATTTTATCTTGGTCACCTTCATTTGACTGTATCAGTTTTGCCTTGGTTAATTTCTTTGACCTAGGTTGCATCTTGGTCACCCTCATTTGACTGTATTGATTTTGCCCTAGTCAACCCTTAGACCTAGGTTACATCTTGGTTGCCCTCGTTTAACTTGTCCATTTTATCTCAGTCAACCCTTACCTATGTTTACTTGTAAGTTTCGCACCTGTTAACCCCTTTCACTTGTTGACTAGTCATTTCGTCCCAGTCAACCTTTTTTATTTATTAACTTGTAGATTTTGTCTCGATCAACTTTTCTTTTTGTTAACTTGTAAGTTTTGCCCTCGTCAACTCCCTTTATTTGTTGACTTATAGGTTTCATCTTGGTTAACTTTTCTTTTTGTTGACTTATCAGTGACGTCTAATCAACTTTATTCATTTATTAACTTGTAGGCTTCGTGCCTGTCTACTTTTCTTTTTGTTGACTTGCATGGTTTTGCACCAATTAACCCCTTTTGACTTAAGTTCCATCCTAGTCATCGTTAATTTAATGATTCACTTTTGGTTAATTAATCGTTATATTTGCTATTAGTTTAGACTATTTTTCAAAGATTAACGATCCAAACAAAATTACGTCTATTTGGTCTTTGTCATGTTCCCGATTCTCAGCAACCATCAAAAAGGAGCAGTTGTCGTCTGGATCTTTTTTTTTATAGTCTCAGTTATCCGAGACTGGGAGTATGATTGTCGCTCAATGGAGGTCAACCTCTATAGGCGAATTTCACATTTTTGTAACTTATTCCGTCACACATACATGATCGTATTGACACACGATAGAAAAAATGCCATTTGAAGATCGATCTCAGATAAAAGAACGAATATTCAAAAGGAAAATTTTGTTTTTAAATATTTTCATGCCAAATTTGGAAAAATCATTCATGCAGATGATATCACGGTCAAATTTTTTATTTTTATGAATTTTTTTTAGATTTTTTTTGTAAAGCTTGAAAAATTGATCGTCGCATATTTTTATCGACACTTGTGTAGTATTCATGCCAATATGCATTCCAAAAACAATAATAAATATTCAAAAAAAAAAGTATTGGTGTTTTTACTACAAGATGTCAAATTATCAATTTTATTAATTAATTTTGAATTTTTAAAGTATGCGAGTATTATGTTCGTGAAATTGTTTTAGTTAAATCTATTTCAGATTTCAAAATTTTATTTTTTATTTTTGATAATTAATATTTTAGATAATATGTTGTATTTAATCCATTTTATATAATTTTTAATGTATTCTTTAAAATTTTCACAGTTTTAAAATACGAGCATTCCTTTACTTGTAAAATTTTCGGTAGAATTTTCTCAGGTTTTGAACTTTAAAATTCTTTAAATATTTTCATTTAAGCACCATCGAATCAAATTTTTAAAATTTATTTTATTTTATGAGTTTTTCAATTTTTTAAACTTTTTCATTTTCAAGATACAGAGTTTTCTACTCCGTAAATTTTTTTTTTTAGAGGAATTTTTTGTGTTTAAGATTTTTAAAATTCATTAAATATTTTCATTAAATTTATATTAAATCAGTTTTTACAAATTTTTATTTATTTTATGAGTTTTGCATTTTCTTGGAATTGTCCCGTTTTTAAGATACAAAGTTTGCTACTCCGTAATTTTTTTTGGGAGGAATTTTTTGAGTTTAAGATTTTTAAAATTCATTTAATATTTTCAAATCAATTTTTAAAAAATCAATTTATTTTATGAGTTTTACATTTTTTTTACAAAATAACAAATTTCTTCCATAAAGGTTTTCTCATAAAATTTTATGAGTTTTGGATTTTAATTTTTTTTTTGCACATAAGACTTTTCAAAAATTTTTCTTGTATAATTTAGTACTTGAAATCTTTATGAAAAAATTGTATTAATTTTATTTTGGGCAAAATCTCCTTAATGGGCTTAAAAATTGTAACTTTTACAAATAAGCCCAATAGACTCAATAATTTCTCAACAATCCCAATGACTTTACCAAGCCCATTTTCTTGATTTTTTACCAAGCCCATCTCATTATCTAAAAGCCTACCAAGCCCATTTTAATATCTAATTTTCCACCAAAGTCCATTAACTTTTTCTTTTAATTAATTAATTAATTTTTTATTTTTATATCAATTATTTTGATTCAAATTTTTTTATTTTTTATTTTTTATTTTTTATTTTTTATGGAATTTTGTTTGGAATTTTCATATGACTAAATTCTTAGTTGGATTTATTATGTGAAATTTTGTTGAGTACATGAATTTTAATTTGTTATCATTTTTTCATGGAATTTCCAATTAAGCTTTTTAGGCACCTTGATTGCATTTGTTTTTTTACTTCCAAGATTGAGTTTTGCTTGTAAATTTATAATAAAATTTAGTTACATGAAATTCAATTTGATTGGAATTAAATTTTTTTTTAACTAATTTAGTTTCTTCCTAACTAAATCCATCAAGTATGCCAATAATGACACATGATCATCATGCCACCTAAACTAATATAATCATGATAATAGGATGGTGGCTTGTAAGAAAAGATGACAAGGGTATAGGCTTATGACACACTAATATTCATTTTTAATCTAAGAAGTTAACCAAATAATAAGTAAACAAAATTAAAAAATGAAAGAAAAACCATGGGAAAAGGACATGGAATTTTGGCCAAGGAGGATTTTTCATCCTCCTTGGCTGAATCCTCCTCCCCTATAAATGGGGGAGGATGTTTTCTTCAAGCACGTTAGTTTTGGAGACAAGAAAACTGTTGAAAAAAAAAAAGAAGAAAAAGAAAATACTTGAAAAAATATTGCAAAGCTTTGTTAAGGTATAATCTCTACTTAAATCTTTGAAGTTTTATTTGTTTTATGCATTTTTCTTCTCTTTGGTGAGCCAAAAGTATGCTTAAGTTCACGGATTTTTGATCCATGTTGAAAGACTAAGCATTTGGCTATGAACTAATTTCCTTGATTTTATTATTTTTTCTTGTTAGTAAATTATCTTTGTTCATGAATCATGATTATGAGGATATGATGTTGGTTTCGGTGTTGTATTTGTCATGTATATATTCATATGTACTTTATTTCTCTTAGTTTTTTTTCTTGTTATTATGGTGAAATCATATGTTTATATATTTATTTTTGTAATTTTATCATATAATGCTGCTAAATTGTGTTAAATAAAATATGAATATGTGATTATTGAGTTAAAAAATTTGATTGGTAGACTATTTAAGTGTTGGCCAAAAGTCACGCTTGTGTATATGATGATTTTTTTGTGGTCATTTTGTAAATATGTAAAGTTTAGAGGCTAATTTGTAAAAAAAAAATTAAAAAATAAGACCTATGTGCTTTGCTGAAGCACACCTGCACCCTTAGGAGTGTATTTTATGCATTTATCAAGTTAAAATACATTTTTTTAGTTTTTGGGTCTTTTGTAATTTTAAGTAGTTTAGGGACTTTTGTGTAAATATTAAAAAATTTATTCCAGGGGCAAAAGAGGTGATCGAATTGTAATTTTTATGTGGTTTTTTGTAATTATTTTGATTTATTTGATGCTTAATTTTATATTTTAATCATGCAGGGGCCAATTTATGATTTTAGGAAAGTTTAGGGACCATTAGGGAAATCTAGCATTTTTAGGCCAAAATGGTTATCTCTAGCATGAAATCATTCAATTAGAGTATTTTAAATATTTTTAGCATTCCATTGGTCCTCTAGTGGGGTCTTAAAATATATATATATTAAAACCTTTCATATTCTTTTAGTTCTCTACTAATATATGAAATGCAATTTTTGAAATTTAGGGACTTAATGGCATTTTTGCATGTTAGGTTATTTTAAAATTTAAATTTCCCATTTAGGGTATTTTGTTGCAAAAAATATATATTTTTAGCATTTTAACCAATTTAGGACTAATATTTAATTTTAAAAAATTTAGGGATCCATTAGCAGTTTTGTACCATAGGCGATTTTTGTAATCTAAATTACTTATTTTAAAAATCATTATTACTTGTCTTTTTATGTCCTTTAGGGTTGCCGGGATACTTTCATGTCGAAGGTACATCCCAAAGGTATTTTGATAATTATTCCTGAGCCGAGTCTTAAGTAGTCATCGGGATGCTTTTATGCCAATGATATGCATTTAGGATAGGTTCACCTTTCTATGATCGTTTTCGAGCCCTTCAGAGTTGCCGGGATACTTTCACGTCGAAGGTATACCCCAAGGCATTTTGGTAATTTCTCTTAAGCCAAGTCCTAGGTAGTCATCAGGATACTTTTATGCCAAAGATGTACATTTAGGATATATTAACCTTTATAATCTTTTCCATGTCCTTTAGGGTTGACAAGATACTTTCACGTCGAAAGTACACTCTAAGGGTATTTTGGTAATTTCTTTAAAATCAAGTCCTTGGTAGTCATCGGGATACTTTTATGCCAAAGATTTACATTTAAGATAGGTTCGCCTTTTTATAATCCTTTTCATGTCCTTTAGGGCTGCCGGGATACTTTCACGTCGAAGGTATAGTCCAAGGGCATTTTGGTAATTTTGCATTAAAACCAAGTACTATGTGATTGCTTAGATAGTTTCATGTCAAAGGTGCACATTAGGAATAGGTTTGTCATTTTAGATGCTTATCAAGTTTTATGATGTTCTATAAATATTTTCAATAAAATATAAAATTTTCTTCTTAGAAAATTAAGGCATTATCTCCAGGTCAGAATAATACGTAGAATTTCTCCCAAAATATGAAAGAGGTTCTATAAATTATTTTAATATTGAGATATCCTTTTCAAAATGAAAATTGAGATTTTTATAAATTACAATGAAAATAATAAAACTTTTCGCATTCCTCTGGCCTTCCATTGGTGTGTGAAAGATATTTTGAATTTTAAAACTTTTTGTGTTCCTCTGGTTTTCTATTGGGATACAAAAGAGAATGATAAAAGGCTTCCATGTTCCATTGGTCCTCCAATGGAGTGCATAAGAGATTTTGATTTTTAAAATTTTAAAAACTCGATTTTCCTAATACGGAATAATAAATTTTTTATAAATTATTATTTTGGGAATTTATAATTAAATGACATGTTGAAAATGAATAAAAATTAAAATTTAACACGTAATTAATAAGGTACCGATTTTTGGACATCACGAGAGAGTCAATCCTCACTTGTAATTGTAACCTACTCCCGGACCCTTTTACATTATCTCTGGTATGATTGTGAGCATTGGAGTTAGTATTCTAAGGTTTCATAACTCTCAAAATACAAACTTCGTTAGATGACCAATCTCACCTAACCTAAATAGATTGGTGGCGACTCCAAATAAATAGTCATTTCGTAATGACTATTTAGGGTTAAGTCGAGTGAGTTATTCATCCCGACCACTTAATCCCCAAAATAAGAAAATATCGATAATGATATGGCTTATAGAAATAAGAGAATATAAAATAGTGATAAATTTAGCAAATATAAAAGTGAAAGCTATTTAAATCAGGCTTAGTCAAGATTCGTATCCGGACCACGTTGCGATACCTAGATGGCTTGTCGCCCATATTTCCACCTAAAGGCACCTCCATAATACAATTAGGAAACGTTCAAAGCCTTCTTAACTAACTAAACTTTCAGTTCAGCCATTAACGGAGGAGGAAGATGCTCCGACGAACCAGATAAAAATGGAGATAAATCAGAATATTAACTACTCGCATGGACCTAGCTCGAAATTTCAACGATCCGCCCAACTCCCAAAATTCTTCTCCTACAAATTCTGCACGCCTTCAACTTGTCATTTCAATCCTCCTTAATTTTCTTAAGTAATGGCTTCAATAATTGGCAGCCACGTCCATGCCGTACCTTCTCCCCTTGCTTTATTTAAACCTGATCCAGGTATTCAGTAATTCAAAGTTCTTTTTACCAGCCACTTGCATTTTATTGAATTTGGATAAAATGGCTTTTAGAGCAACGGTAGCTTACTTTACTTGCAATGCAGCACCATTGGCCTCCATTTATTTATTAATCGTTGTTTGATGTGATAAAATATGATCCAGGGCTACTGGAAATCAGCGATAATTCCATTGGGAAGGAGTCCGAGCCGATCCTTTGCATCATGGACGTCTCAAAAGGTGAAACAATATACCACATCCTCAAAGGCAGCTCAAAGTTATCGCCCTCACAACAAGTTAGCTTAATCAACCCCGCACTTGATCTTGTGCGATTTAAGAATCAGGATGTATATACATTTACTTCTGTTTTCAGTTTATGACAAAATGGTAGACATTTGCAGGTATTCAGTAACAGGGGAATATGCACCGATTTTTATTGTGATAGGAATGGTTGTGGTGGCAATATCCATAGGCACTCACACAGCAAAGCAGCAGTTAATGCATTCGCCTAGTGTGGTGATCACCAAGAAGAAGAGGGAATCTATATCAGAGGCTGACAATGCTGATCAAGCTCTTGCTTCTGCCAATAAGTTCTTGAACAAGTCCTTTCTCAGAAAAGTAGCTCACATTCAGGATGACAAACGCACCATTTCTGATCCTTCCCGTCCTGACCCTTTCACCAGGTTAATTTAATTATTATTTTGAAATTAAAGATCATTCATTGCCTTTTCTTTTCCACCTTTGTTTTTTTAATCATTGATATTAATTAATGGCATGTTGTTGACGCTATTTTGTCTGCATAATTGCAGGCCTCGAACTGCAGAGACACTCAAAACGGTTGGAGTTGATCCAAGTCGCCGTTGAGCTTCTAAATCCAATAGACATGGTGATTGTGTCGCACTTAAATAAGTACTGAAATGGCTTGTTCTTCTAAATGTTTTCAGTTTGTTAATAGCTTTCATGTCTTGATTCGAGCCTTTTTTTTCGTATTTAAATGACCATGCGAAACTATAAAGAGGCTCAGAATACATTTTATTAATCATTATTATTATTTGTTCAATTTAACTATTTTTGCATTATATATAATTTTCTTTAGCTTGAGTTTCACAGACACACCGCATACATCAAACAGACGTTACTTATCAAATAATTATTTGAATATGTTGAAAAATTAATAAGAAAATGTTGTATGAAAAAAAAAATTTGCACTAATGTCTAAGACATATGCTCACAATCTTTTAGCCTTGTGGTTAAGATTACGTTAGAGTAACATGTTGAGCTTAAGTTCAATATTAAGTATCATTTCTCTCATTCCCAATATATCTTTACAATGTTATTGCTTTTCTTGTTTCGAAAAAAATGTCTAAAACATATAATAATATGTAAAATAAAAAGTTTGGACATATTAGCATATGAATTGATTATACTAGATATTTAATCTTTTACTTGATGTGAAAGGAAATAAAATCTTAGAAATTTGATTAGTAATATTATGGGTAAAATGAGTTAAGCCCTATTATTAGACACTAATGATGGAAATCTAACTTTTATTAGTAATCATTAATTTTAAAATTCAATGGGCAAAAATAAGTTATTGTTATGGGTAAAAATAACTCATTTCAAAAAACTTTGTTCAGAGATTATTGTGGTCCAATAGTATGTACAGAGAGTGAGTTTCTACTTTTAATGGAGTTTATTATTGTTCAATTGTCTAAAGAAATATGGACATTATAGAAAGTTCATCTATATAATCATAAGAAGAGATATCATTTGAACAAAAAAATTTGGTTCTTTCTTGTAAATGTTTATTACATGTAGGATAAGCATATAGCCATATTAGTGCTAAAAACAAAAACCCCTGTTCAAAATACAAATAAGTACTATGTGTAATGTATCTTCAATTCTAATGTTAGGAGTTGTGATACAATCTATGAACATCAACAACCTCTTTAGAATTCTAAGTTACATTTGTTAATTGATAGTTCAAATTAAGAAAATATATTTTGCATAAGTAATATTTGTTTGTATAAAAGGTTCAAGTTAAGGACCTATATTCCAAACTACTGGAGGATTGTTGAAAGTTTGAAATATTGATAGATTTTATTGTTTCACGTCAAATTAGAGAAGTTATTTAAAATAATTTTGATGGACCAAGTACTTAATAGCGATAACAAAATTTTGGTCAACTTTTAAAATTGTAGTCATATGTGCATCCATCAAGTGAAAATAGTATTTTTTCATAAAAAAATAGTGATGTTTGGGGATGTAAATAAGACACGTATACTCATAAATTACTTAGATTCAGTTAAAAAAAACTTGAATTTAGTTCGGTCATTACCAAGATATTTATATGGCCATCAAGTAAAAATTAGTATTTATTCATAAAGAGTAGTAATGTTTAGAGGTATAAATAAGATGCATGTGCTCGCAAGTTATTTGGATTCAACTCCAAAAAAATTGGAATTTGGATTGGTCATTGCCGAGTCAAGCTCAAGCTACTCATACTATCGAGCGAGCCAAATTCAAGTATCATAATACTTGATTCAAGTAGCTTGTGAGTCTTATAGAACTTTTCTATTTTCAATATATATTTTTAATTTTTAATTAGTATTAAAAATTTTTTTATTTGAACTCAAACTCGAGCTCAAGTACAAATAATTGAGTTTGAACTTGAGTATGAGAATCGAACTTATATTT
>JBBYHM010404392.1:0-12842 GCA_038381775.1 Adansonia rubrostipa
AGAGATACCCACATAGAACATTACCTTTATTTTTATTTGAAATGATTGGAAAACATGAATGCAAAAAATCATCATAAAGAAGTCACGTTAATAAGGCAACGAATAAAGCAACATAACATGGACCATTCAATGTAATGATAAAGAGAAAAGATAGACTATTGGAATTTATCTTGCAATTGGCATCGATTACCCAATAATAACTAAATCGATAATTTTTTAGATGCATTTGGGTTCCTTGATTGAATGAGGTTTGTTTGAGACATTCATGGAAGTCTGAGAAGAAAAAAAATTTAATTGTAGTTGAAAGGCAGGGTTAGAGTATCCCTTCACAAAGATAAGGTTAGAGTATCCCCGTAGATGACAAATAATTTTAACAAAGGAAGATTTTTAAATCTTGAAAATTTTGAAAAGTGAGGTTGGAGTATCTCCTCGAAAGGTCAGGGTTAGAGTATCCCCAAAAATGACTTTATCTGACACTCTTTAATAAAGTTGAGTTGGAAAACTTACATTGACAAAACTATGATTTAGGAAATATGTGAGCATTTAGATGATTTCTTGGCAAAAGAAATTATTGTGAATGAGGATGGTAAAGATATAAAACTATATTCGTGCCTTGATATGAGCTTGTGGGAGGTCAAAGCATGTTTTCAAATCTGATCGGGGTGAAACGGAGACATTCAAATGTCTCAAGATGAAATTTAGGAAAACAACTTAATTTTGACCATGACCGAGAACAAGAGACAACATCATACGATCCCATTTTTTGAATTTATTTTGGATTGGTTTGAAGGCTTTAAAGGATGGACAAGATACCGTCAGAAAGGTAACTTGACGAGGGTCAACCTAAAAATATTCCTAGTGTCCTAAAAAATGACTTTTTGGGGAAATAAATTTTCAAATTTGGATTAATTTCACTGCTGGAAGAGTATACGAAGGACAAGGTGTGTCAAAATTTGAAAAATCATTTCGAACTCATTTGGTATCAAAAAAATTGCAAATAATAGGCCTTACCGAGAAGGGAATTTTATGACCTTTTTAGGAAAAATGTTGGACGAATTTGGAAAAATTGTTTAATGGGCCTAAAGGCCCCAACCAGAATGCACTTTGTTAATTCCAAGGATTCCAGATAGTCTAGGTTTGAAAAATCATGACTCTTTCATCTAGACTGATTCAGGGGTGAACAAGGCCTTGTTTTAAAGATATTTTGATACACTTTTAGCGAAAAGCATTATAAAATCCATGAAAAATCGTTTGGGATTTTAAAGTGATTTTTCAATTTGTAGTTGTGATGCTGCTAGCAGGGGACAAAGCAAAGTAGGGGATATTTTTTATTTTTCTTTGTGTTTTCAGGTCCAAACTCAGGTCATTGACATCGAACGTCCATGACCAAAAGGAAAGAGCGGCATGAGTGTCACGAACTCATTTGCATAGCCCCGGAGTAATTTGAGATGATAAAATAGCCTGTTGATCATGCCACTGAAGGTTTTGACTCAAAAATAAGGCATGAACATTTAGGGATTAAGTGCAAGGCCATTTTTGTTCCAAAATTAAAAGATTTGAGCTCGTTTAACCAAGATTCTAGATCTATTAAAATTAATTTTCCCCAAGATATTTTGCTAACTTTAAGTAAAATACTAAGTTTATGCTCATAATTATTGGTTGAGGTTAACATGCTTGGCTTGGGGAGGTTTTGGAAATCAATTTTTAATAGCCATCAAACATGCATTTAGACAATGAGAAGACAATGAACATACAAGGGATGGCACGTAACATGAATGTGGATGCTAACTTTACCAACGATCTAGACAATAAAAATGTTACACACTTTGACATATTATGGATGCTGAAAATGACAATAATTTATGACAAGATGCAAGCTAATGTATAAATATGCTTGAAATATGTTAGGCTAAGGATTCATGCATGGATTAATCATAACAAGATGCATGGATAAGGCATAAAATGTATGAGCAAGAACTATCAAAATAATGAGGATGAAATAATGCATTTTCCATATCAAAAGGGCATTAAGGCATCTAAATCCTCAACTACAACATCCAAAATCCACAATAATGCATGAGAATCCTAAAAGGGTGATGGAAATAATGGAAAGCTCACTAAAATGATAAAGATGCTAAAAAATAAAAAATAAAAGTGATAAAGTAGGAAGTTTTACCAATAAAACTTTAATTTTTGGCCAAACAATTGGAGTAGCAAAGATGGCTTGAATTTCTCTCTAATCCTTGTTGTTAATAAGCAAGAAAAAGAGAGAAAAAATGAGGTTATGGTTCTGGTAAAGATGAGGGTGATTTTCAGAATGTGTAGTGGTTGAGAATGAGTGTTTTAAGGCTATTTTTGGGTTCTAAGTGAAGAGCTACATGATTTGGTTTTCTTGATGTGTGAATATGTTTTGGAAGCTAAAAATGAGTTAGAATCTAAAGCCCCTCTGTTGAGATATAAGTAGTCTTTTTATACTAGCATTTTAGAGCTAATTTGGAAGTGTTTTTGGTCATTTCTCAAGGAGGACAAAGTGATGTCAACTTGGTGGCTATAAAGTGGCTGTAAGGAGCAACTTGCTACCAATGTGATGGAGATAGGGTGGCTGGTTTGAATGCTAAAATGATTTTCTAGCAAGTAGGGTGGCTGATGGTGATCTTGGTCAACAAACTAGGGAAGAGTACGGTGATCATGTGACATTAGCCTTTTTGAACTAATTTAGACTTTAAAAAAATGTTTTGATTAATTTAAAAGTCCAATTTCATAATCTGATATAGGTTTGATCTTTTCTGATGCAAAAAAAAGAGTTAAAATGGAGTTTTTGATCAATGGTGGGCAAGTCAAAAATGCTTGGATCATGGAAAATGGCCTGTATGTATCAATACATTACAGAATGTATCGATATATTTGGTCCAAAAACTTTGAGTGTATCGATACAATGATCATTGTATAGATACTACAAACTATTGTATCGATACGTGTTAATATGTATCAATACATTTCTTTACAAAATGCACGTTTTGGTCTTGGCATGGCCTAGTATCGATACATGAGCTCCTATATTGATACATAAGCTCATGTATCGATACATTTAGATGTTGTATTGATACAAAGGGGGAATTCCAAATTTTTGGGTTGTTGAAGCATTGTATCGATGCATGAGAACCATGTATCAATACATTCGAGCAAAATTATGAATTTTCTCGCATCTTTTATCCTTGAACACCTTGAACTATGTCTTTTGATGCCATATCTTTGCATTTGCCTTTGGTATGATCCATAGGCCTTCTTGACCTCTTCAAAATACATCATCCAATGATTATCGCCTTATCTCATGTCCGTGCTCCAAATTGCTAAATATTAGCCTTGATAAAATAAGGTGTCTATAGCTACCCCTCTTTGACATTGCTAAGAATTAGGAATAAGGCAAAGATAAATAGACATTATTTTGTCCAAATGGAATGATGCTTCCCAGAATATTAGGGTGTTAGGTTTTCTATGGTTTGACCCCCTTAGGCAGGTGCAGATTATCATGGATTTTTTATGTGGGTACCACCAACTTATGCGATCTTTGACTTAAACTTAAGTGCCACCAGCTCATATGGGCTTTGATTCAAGTGTCGCCAGCTCATGCAGTCTTTGACTTAAACTTGGGTGCCACCAGCTTGGGTAGGCTTTGACTTGAACTTGGTGCCACCAGCTTGTATGGGCTTTGACTTAGACTTAGTGCCACTATCTTATGTGGGCTTTAACTCAGGTGCTATCAACTTGTGCAAGCTTTAACTTAGACTTGGGTGCCATCAGCTCTATGGGCTTTGACTCAGACTTGGTGCCACCAGCTTGTGTGATCATTGACTCGAGTGCCTCCAGCTTGCACGGGCGTTAAAAAGGTGCTACTGACTTGTGGGCTTTGAAAAGGGTGCCACTAACTTGTGGGCTTTTGGAAAGGTGCCACTAACTTATAGACTTTGAAAAAGGTGCCACTGACTTATAGGCATTTAGAAAGATGTCACTGACTTGTTGGCTTTAAGAAAGGTGCCACTGACTTGTGGGCTTTGAAACGGGCGCCACTGACCTGTTGCCTTTTGGAAAGGTGCCACTAACTTATGGGCTTTAAAAAGGATGCCACTGACTTATAGGCTTTGAAAAGATGCCACTGACTGTGGGCCTTGAAAAGGGTGCCACCGACTTATGGGCTTTGAAGTGGGTGCCACTAAATTATTGGCTTTGAAGAAGTGCAACTGACTTGTTGGCTTTAAAGGGGTGCCACTGACTTATAGGCTTTTAAAAGGTTGCCACTAACTTGTGGGCTTTTGTAAAGGTGCCACTGACTTATGGGCTTTTAAAAAATGCTACTAACTTGTGGTCTTTGAAAAGATGCCACTGACTTGTGGGCTTTAAAGGGGTGCCACTGACTTATGGGCTTGAGAAGATTTCTTAAAAATTAGCCTCCTCTTACCTCTGTGCTCTAAATTGCTAAAAATTAGCCTCGACAAAATAAGTTGTCTACAGGGTTATTAGGAAAAGCTTTTCTTTCCACCATTTTTCCTAGAATCAAAGTTTGTTTGTCAAATAGGACATACTAGGATTCTCATGATAATCTCCATCCTTTTGGCAATTGAGTATAATAGAGGCATTCTCTCATTGGAATACACAATATCAGAGTTTATCTGTCAAATAGGATAAACTTGGATTCGCCTAATAATCTCAATTCTTTTTACGTTATGGCACTATAAACACATTATCCACATTGAGATACATGAAATTGATGCTTTGGTTTAGAAAGAAAAGCTTCTCTTTTTGCCATTTTCCTTAGAATCAAAATTTGCTTGTTAAATGGGACAAACTTGGTTTCTCATAATAATCTCCATTCTTTTGTGATTAAGCACTATAAATACATTCTCCTTATTGGGATACACGATATTGATGCTTTTGTTTATCCAGAAAGGCCTTCATTTCGATCATTTTCCTTAGAATCAATGTTCATCCGTCAAGTGGAACAAACTTAAATACTCATAACAATGTTCATTATTTTTGTGATTGGGGGCTATAAACAAATTCTCCATATTGGGAGACAAAAACTTGATGCTTTGGTTTGGTAGGAAAAGCTTTCTTTCCATCATTTTCTTTAGAATCATAGTTCACCTGTTAAAAAGGATGAACTTGGATTCTCATAATAATCTCCATTCTTTTTATGGCTGGGCACTACAAACACATTCCTCTTGTTGAGATACATGATATTAATGCTTTGGGTTGTTAGGAAAAGCTTTTTTTTCCACCATTTTCCCTATAATCAAAGTTCATCCGTTAAATGGGACATACTTGGATTCTTGTGATAATCTCCATCCTTTTGGTGATTGGGCATAATAGAGACATTCTCCTCCTTGGAATTCATGATATTGATGCATTGCTTTGGTAGAAAAAGCTTTTCTTTCCACCATTTTTCTTAGAATCAGAGATTATCCGTCAAAAGGGGCAAACTTGGATTCTCATAATAATATTGATTGGTTTTGTGATTAGATTCTGTAAAGACATTCTCCACATTGGGATACATGAAATTGATGCTTTGATTTGGAAGGAAAAGCTTTTCTTTCCATCATTTTCCTTAGAATCGAAGTTTGTCCATCAAATGGGACAAACCTGGATTCTCATAATAATTCCTATTCATTTTGTGATTAGGAACCATAAACACATTCTCCTCATTGGGATACACAATATTCAGGCTTTTGTTAGGTAGAAAAAGCTTTCTTTCCAACCATTTTCTTTAGAATCAAAGCTTATCTATCAAATGGAACAAACTTGGACTCTCGTAATAATCTCTATCCTTTTGGCAATTGGGCACAATAAAGACATTCTCCTCCTTAGAATACACGATATTGATGCATAGCTTTGAGAGGAAAAGCTTTTCTTTACACCATTTTCCTTAAAATTAGAGTTTATCCGATAAATGGGACAAACTTGGGTTTTCATAATAATCTCGATTCTTCTTGTGATTTGGCGCTATAAACAGATTCTCCAGTTTGGGATACATGAAATTGATGCTTTGGTTTAGAAGGAAAAGCTTTTCTTTTGACCAATTTTCTTAAAATCAACATTTGCCTGTCAAAAGGGTTAAACTTGGATTATCGCAATAATCTCTATTATTTTGTGATTGGGCACTATAAACACATTCTCCTTATTTAGATACATGATACTGATGCTTTTGTTTTGTAAGAAAAGCCTTTTTTCTACCATTTTCCTTAGAATCAAAGTTCAGATGTCCAATTAGACAAACTTAGATTCTCGTAATAATTTCCATTCTTTCTCTAATTGGGGGCTATATACACATTTTCCATTTTGGGAGACATGAAATTAATGTTTGGTTTGGCAAGAAACATTTTTTTTCACCTCTTCCTTAGAATCAAAGTTCATTTGCCAAATAGGACAAACTTGAATTCTCGTAATAATCACCATTCTTTTTGTGATTGGGCTTTATAAATACATTCTCCTCATTGGAATATATGATATTGATGCTTTGGTTTGTTAGTAAAAGCTTTTCTTTCCACCATTTTCCCTAGAATCAAAGTTCATCTGTCAAATGGAACAAACTTGGATCCCGTAATAATCTCTATCCTTTTGGCTATTGGGCACAATAGAGATATTCTCCTCCTTGGAATACACGATATCAGAGCTTATCCATCAAATAGGACAACCTTGGATTCCTATAATAATCTAGATTCTTTTTATGATTGGGTGCTATAAACACATACTCCACATTGGGATACATGAAATTGATGCTTTGGTTTAGAAAGAAAAGCTTTTCATTTTGCAATTTTACTTAGAATCAAAGTTCATCCATTAAATGGGGCAAACTTGGTTTCTCATAATAATCTCCATTCTTTTGTGATTGGGCACAAATGCATTCTCCTCATTGGGATACACGATATTGATGTTTTTATTTAGCAGGAAAGGCTTTCCTGTTGATCATTTTCCTTATAATCAATGTTCATCCATCAAATAGGGCAAACTTGGATTCTCGTAACAATCTTAATTGTTTTTGTGATAAAGGCTATAAACACATTCTCCACATTCAGAGACAAAAAATTGATGCTTTGGTTTGGTAAGAAAAGCCTTGCTTTCCATCATTTTCCTTAAAATCAAAGTTTACACATAAAAAGGCACAACTCGGGTTTTGGTAATAATATCTATTCTTTTTATGGTTGGGCACTATAAACACGTTCTTCTCATTATGATGCAAGATATTGATGCTTTGGGTTGTTAAGAAAAGCTTTTCTTTGTACCATTTTCCCTAGAATCAAAGTTCATTTGTTAAATAGGACATACTTGGATTCTCACGATAATCTTCATCCTTTTGGTGATTGGGCATAATAGAGACATTCTTCTCCTTGGAATACATCATATTGATGTGTTACTTTGGTAGGAAAAGCTTTTCTTTCCACCATTTTCCTTAGAATCAGAGTTTACCTGTCAAATAGGATAAACTTAGATTCTCGTAATAATCTTGATACTTTTTGTGATTGGGTGCTATAAACACATGCTCTACATCGAGATTCATGAAATTGATGCTTTGATTTGGAAGGAAAAGCTTTTCTTTCCACCATTTTCCTTATAATCAAAGTTTGTCCATTAAATGGGACAAACCTGGATTCTGATAATAATTCCCATTCATTTTATGATTAGGCACCATAAACACATTCTCCTAATTAGGATACACGATATTGATGCTTTTGTTTGGAAGGAAAAGCTTTCTTTTTGACCATTTTCTTTTGAATCAAAGTTTATCTATCAAATGGGACAAACTTGGACTCTCATAATAATCTCTATCTTTTTGGTGATTGGGCACAATAAAGACATTCTCCTCCTTAGAATACATGATATTGATGCTTTGCTTTGGCGGAAAAGCTTTTCTTTCCACCATTTTCTTAGAAGCAGAGTTTATTCATCAAATGGGATAAACTTGGATTCTCATAATAATCTCAATTCCTTTTGTGATTTGGCACTATAAACACATTCTCCTCATTGGGGTACACGATATTGATGCTTTTGTTTAGCAGGAAAGGCTTTCTTTTTTATCATTTTCCTTAGAATCAATGTTCATCTGCCAAATAGGGCAAACTTGGATTCTCATAATAATCTCCACTCTTTTTGTAATTGGGTACTATAAACACATTCTCCTCATTAGGATACATGATATTGATGCTTTTGTTTAGTAGGAAAAGCCTTTTTTCCACCATTTTTCTTAGAATCGAAGTTCATCCGTCAAATTGGATAAACTTGGATTTTCGTAATTCTCTTTATTCTTTTCCACATTGTCAAACATGAAATTAGTGCCTTGGTTTGGTAGGAAAATCTTTTCTTTGCACCATTTTCCTTAGTATCAATGTTCTTCTATCAAATAGGACAAACTTGGATTCTCGCAATAAGATCCATTCTTTTGTGATTGGGCACTATAAACACAATCTCCTAATCGGGATACACAATATTGATGCTTGTGGTTGGCCTCCATTCTTTTTGTGATTGAGAGCTATAAACACATTCTCCATTTTGGCAAACATGAAATTAATGCCTTGGTTTGGCAGGAAAAGCTTTTTTGCACCATTTCCCTTAGTATCAACGTTCATCTATCAACTAGGATAAACTTGGATTCTCGCAATAATATCCATTCTTTTGTGATTGGGCACTACAAACACAATTTTTTAATCGGAATACACGATATTGACACTTGTGCTTGACCTCTATATGATAAAACATCACAACAAATCATCAAACTAGTTGAGAACCACACCAAAAATGGCAAGAATATGTACAAAGGTTTGACAAAGCACATTTAGCCATAAAGCATAATTTTTTATATTTTGCAATTTAGTCCATAAACTTCTTAAAATTGCAAAATGACCCTTAAGATATTGAAAATACCTAAAACATGCATACAAACTCATAAATAAAAAATCTCATGGCTTACAAAGCTCTTGGCCAAGCCAAAAATATCATATATTGAAAACTTTTGCAATTTAGTCCCTATGTTTACTAATATTACAAAATAATCTAAAAATCATGAAATCAAAATAAAAATAAGCACGAAATCATCATTATCAACTCCAATCAGATTTGGTCAAGGTGAAAAATAACAAATCTAAACATGTTTAGATATAAAACATTACAGAAATAAACATAAATAATTATTACTAATATTAAACCAAAGAAAAATTATAAACTAAATATTATAGTATTCTAATCAACATATGAATACCAAAATAACATAAAAAAACATCAACATAAATGTAACAAAATCAAAATCATAACAACAATAATAATATTATATATACATATAACAAGATTAACTAAAAAAAACTTTTAAAAGATACAAAATTTTCAAAGCCACCATGTTTAGCCTTTCAACATGGATGTGAACCCATGGGCCTTAACATAATTTTGGCTTATAAATAAGAATAAAAATGAAGAAAAGAAAAGAAAAGAAAACAAGTATTATACCTTAAAGAAAAGCTTTAAAATTTTGAGTAAAATGTATATTTTGTAGTGTTTTTTTTTTTGACCAAGCCTAAAAGTCCTTAAAGAACTAAAACCACCCATATTTATAGAGGTGGAGGATGCCAAATGGTGGTGAATATACCATGGGCTAAAATTCCCTAGAATTTTCTAGGGATTTTGTTTTTTATTTTATTTTATTTTATTTATTTATTATTTATTTATTAAATTTGATTTAATTTTTGGCAACTTGATTTGATTTAAATTTATGATTTTTGTCCTCTTTTAAGTGATGTCATGCATCACATCATTAATACCTACAACATTTTGTGTGATATTTATATTAATATGTAAAATTATACCATAAGAATTAATTACAAGGACTAAATTATAAAAATTAGAAATTATGTATTTAGAATAAAATTTCATATGATCAATTTAATTTAATCTAATAATACACATCATTTTTAATTTACATAAAAACATTAAAAATAATAAACTCGTAAAATTTTAAGAGAAAAATCCTTACAATGAAAAATTGTTATATGTAAAAAAAAAGAAAAATTCATAAAATAAATTAAAATTTTCAAAACTGATTTAATATGATTTAAACAATAATATTTGAAGAATTTTGAAAATTATAAATCCAAAAAAATCCTACAAAAAAAATTTAAAGGTAGAACACTCCGTATCTCAATAATAGAAAAATTTGAAGAATCATAAAATAAATTAAATTTTTTAAAACTAATTTAATGTGAATTAAAAATAATATTTGAAGAATTTTAAAAATTATTAATTTAGAAAAAACCACCAAAAAAATTTTAGAGTAAAAAACTTTGTATCTGAAAAATGGGAAAATTCTAAGAAATACAAAACTTATAAAATAAAATGAATTTTTTAAAAGCAGATTTAATATGGATTGAATAATAATATTTAAAGCATTTTAGAAATTATAAATTTCAAAAAAATCCCTCGAATAAATTTACAAAGTAAACTTTGTATTTGAAAAACAAGAAAAATTCTAAAATTTATAATAAATATATAAATTTTGAAAAACCAATTTAACGGTAGTAAAATGTGAATATTTAAAAAATTTTAAAGCTCAAAACTCAAGAAAATTCTACCAAGAATTTTACAAATAAAAGAAAGATTGTATTTTAATATTGAAGGAATTTCTAAGAATTCATTAAAACTTAGATAAAATAAATTAAATAAAATATATTATCTAAAATATTAATTTACAAAATAGTAAAGATGAAAATAAAAAATTCAAAATAATTTTACCGAAAAAATTTCACGAGTATAATACTCGCTATAGTACAAAAATTCAAAATTAATTATAAAAATGGACAAATTGACACATTGCTATATAAAATACCAATACGAACTTTTCCTTGATTATTTCTGACTTTTCAAAGTGATTATCGACATAAAATCCATACTAGTGTCAAGAAAAATATACGATAATTAATTGCCCAAAGTTTACCAAAAATTCTCAAAAAGATTCCTAAAAATGTGAAATTTGACCGTGATATCATCCGTAAAAATAGTTTTTTAAAATTTTTACAACAAAATATTAAAAATAATTTTTCTCTTAAATATTCGTTTTGTATATCTGAAATTAGAAATGAAAATATGGCTGTTTCTATCATTTGAACTTTCAACCACTTAAATATGGCTAAAAAGGTCTTGAAAATGGCTTGTTCATCTGAAAAAGATTGTTTCCAATAAAGGTGGCTGTTAAGTTCTTAATATTCAGGATTAGAGGAAAACAGACCCGGACGAAATTAAGTGTCTACAGCTGCCCCTTTTTGATCGTTCTGAGAATCAAAAACAGGGCAGAGATTAAACAAACATAATTTCGTTCAGGTCATTAAGCTTTAAAAAGTAATAACAAACATAAAAACTAAATAACCAAAGCCAAAACCTTAGACTAAAAACCATGCAAATTATCAACAAATGAGAAAAGGTTGATGGGACAAAACTGACAAGTAACAAGGATAAAAGGTTGATCGAGATAAAACGTACAAGTTAATGAATAAAAGGAGTTGGCTGAAAACAACCAAGAAGTTAACATAAGTTAAGGGGTTGACCAGGACAAAACTAACAAGTCAACATAAGTAAAAAGGTTAACCGAGACAAAACTGACAAGTCAATGAATAAATGGAGTTGATCGAGAAAAAAAACAAGTCAACATAAGTAAAGGGGTTGACCGAGATAAAAATGATAAGTCAACAAATAAAAAGAATTGACCAGGATAAAACCGATAAGTTAACATAAGTAAAGAGGCTGATCGGGATGAAACTAACAAGTCAACAAAAAAATGATATATGAAAGAGGTTGATTGAGATGAAACCGACAAGTCAACAAATAAAAAGGGTTGAAATAACATTTGATACTTGATCAATTTGAAAGGGTGAAGAACTTACCTTTGGATTTTGAGAGCATGATTATTGCTCTTCTTCAGCATCATGCTTAACTTTCCTATGAATTGAAGGCAAATGCATGCAAAATGCATATGATGTCTTCCCATGTAATCTATGAATTCGATCATTATTCATTATTTCGAATTCAACCTATTTTAGAATTTGAAGGCATTTTCAAAAAATGTTGTGAAAATCATCTTTTTTTTTACAGAGAGAGTCAGTGTATGAACCTCAATTTGAAAGTATTTTCAGGAGATGGCATAGGTGAGCTAAATCTGTTCTAATACTTGGAGTTGAAGGCATTATTTTGAAAATGTTGTGAACATTGTTTTCTTTAGGTAAGGAAAATAAGGTTAACGATGCCTGGGTCCCAAGCTTCTTATGGTTAAGTAAGAAGAATAAGATTGATGTTGCCTACATCTGAAGCTTATAATGAAGAATTCATTTCCTCTTGTTAGAAATATCCTTTAACTATGACTTCTAAATTCTTTTTCATTTGAGATACTCATCCATATTATCAGTGTTTTCATTTTAGCCCTTCCTAGAATATCTGAAAAATAAAAACCATAACTAAAGTCCATGTAATGTTTAACCTCAATCTGAAATAATGTAAAGAAATCTTTTTGTTGTTTTTTTTATTTCAAAAATATTAGTCATCATTTATCAGAAATACATGCATATGACAAAGGTATAAATAAAAAGATAAGGGTACAAATGAAAATGACGAAGGTAAAAATGGACGAGTGACAAAGGTACAATTAAAATGCTTAATTTTATTCCAATAGAGGGAAGGAATACAATATTAGTTTTTTTTAATAATGATATGTATGATGTATAGAACAAAATTAGGTATCATTCAGATGGTTGGAATCTCTCATTCAATTCTTTAAAAGTATTTTTTAAATGAAGCACTTCACTCATGTTGATCCATTC
>JBBYHM010404403.1:0-10652 GCA_038381775.1 Adansonia rubrostipa
TAAAAGCCCAATGTAGTTGGTTAGGTAAAAACCAATGCAATTGGCCTATAAATATGTATATATATAAAACCTTTTCTATTGAAGGGCTTATCATGGCCCAAACAAAATCATGCCTATTTAGCCTTTGCCCTGTTCCTGATTTTCAGCCATGACTTATAAATTTGAATATATTTTTGAAATTTTCTCGTTTTCCTCAAATAAAGAATTTTTAATTCCATAAATTTTTTTGATAGAATTTTTTGAAGTTTAAATTTTTTAAAATTCTTTGAGTACTTTCATTAAAATCATGTTAATTTAGTTTTTGAAATTGTAATGTATTTTATGAGTTTTTTTATTTTTTTTCAAATATTAATTTTTTTGTAAGGATTTTTCTCGTAAAATTTTATGAGTTTAGAATTTTTAATTGTCTTTTTTTTACACATAAAAATTTTTCAAAAGTTACATTTAGAGTTCAACACTTATAATTTTCATGAAAAAATTTATTAATTTTATTTTAATTTGGGCCAATTTCTTTAATGGTCCCAAAACTTGCAAATTTTGATAATGGGCCTAGTAAACCCATTAATTTCCCAACAAGCCTAACAAATTTGCCAAGCCTATTTTTGATTTTTCACCAAGCCTATTTCATTCTCTACAATTCCAACAAGCCCGTTTTTTATTACTTCAACAAGCCCATTCTACTTCCCAACAAGTCCTAATTAGGCCCATTTTGATTTTACAACAAAGATCAATAATTTTTTCTCTCTCTAAAATTTTTGTTAATTGTTTTGAATCCAAAATGTTTATATGGATAATTAATTAGGGCTTATAAGTGCTTAAATTTGTAGCTGAATTTCTCAATTTATAACTTTTAATTTTTTATAATTCAGTTCTTTCACTTTATTTTTTCATTTTCTAATCATAAAGTTTGTAATTATAATTTTATTTACGATGACATTTTCATAAATTTGTGTACATTTATTTTAATTTTAGAATTTGATAATTTGGTTATACGAAAATTAATTTAATCGAGATTGAATTTTATCATTAAGTTTGATATTATCCAAATTAGATTTCTTTTAAGGCAAAAGTTGAGATAATGATATCATGCATGTGTAGTATGCGAAATAACAAATATATCATTTAAAGCTTATCAAAAAACCAAAAAAGCTAAAAAACATCTAGAAAAAGTAAAAAAAAATAAAAAATGATATGGCTATTCGGCTAAGAGGGTTTCTCACTACCCTTGGCCGATTATCCTCTTTATAAATAAGAGAAGAAGCTTTCATTTAGGGGATTTTAGCTTTTCATAAAAAAGACTAAAAAATATTAAGGTTTCTTAGGTTTTTAATCTTTTTAAGGTAAATTCCTTGTAAAAATTTTAATTTTTGTTGATTTCATGCTTGATTCTTCCCTTTAGTGAGCCAAAATCAAACTTGTGATCATGGATTTTAATCCATGTTGAAAGGCCAAGTATGATGGTATGAACAAAGTTTCTTGATTTTAATGTCATATTTAATTTTTATCAGTATTATGTTGATTTTCATCAAGATAATTTGTTTTTGTTGACAGAAATATTGTTATTATCATATGTATATATTTTTATATTATTCTTGTGCTATTTTTCTTGGCATTTTCATGTTGATTCATGTTGATTTATGTTAATATGTGCATTATTTATCAAAATTTTATGCATAATTAAGCTTGGTAGAAATTATGACATGTATTTATATTGATATTTAAGGAAGTATGTGATAAAAAATTATTTTTGATGATTATTCATGTTGGTCGAATTTGGTGGTGGTTCTTGATGAAATTTTTATGCTTGATTTTGTGATATTTTATATTATTTTGTTATATATTAAACTTGTAATGTCTAAAAAATAAATCTTCCAAAATTTTAATGCTTTGGATAGGTGTTTCAAGCTTTGGCTGAAACTAACAAGGATGACTTTGTGATGTTTTGATTTGTTAGGTTATTTTGCAGTTATGGAAAGTGTAGGGACCAAATTGCAAAAATTGAAATTTTTTTTCAAGGCCATCCATGCTTGGTAGAACATTGTAAGCACCTTTAGGAATGTTTTTCACATATATTTCACATGTTTAAATATATTTTTAAACTTTTTGGGACTTTTTTATAATTTTAAAATGTTTAAGGATCTGTTTGCAAAAATTGAAAAAAATTGTTTCTAAACCAAAGGTACTTAGCCAAATGGTTTATGTGATTTTTGGTGCGTTTTCCATGTTAATTTTGATGTGTTCAATGTTTGATTGTGCATTGTATTTCATATAGGACTATTTTGTAAAGTTAGAAAACTTTAAGGACCATTTAATAAAGCCTTGCATTTAGGGTCAAAATGGTCATTTTTCATATAAAATTACCTATTTAGGGTATTTCGGTCATTTAGAAACACTTCTAGCATTTTTAGCCATTTTAAGGCTAAAATGTAATTTCAGGAAACTTAAGGATCTATTAGTAATTTTTGCATGTTGGGTCAATTTTGTCATATAAATTACCCATTTAGGGTAAAATTATCATGTCATATCATTATTGAGTCATTTAGGGTACTAATATAGTTATATGTCAAAGGTACACCCTATAGGCATTTTATTAATTTATCTTAGAGTCATTTACGATCATCGGGATACTTCTATGTCAAAGGTGCATAATAGAAACAGGTTCATCTTTTTATGAAGTTATCAAGCCCTTTAAGTTTACCGAGATACTTTAACATTGAAGGTAGATCTTAGGTACATTTTAGTATTTTACGTTACAACCAAGTCCTATGTGATCACTTGGATACTTATATGTTGAATGTGCATAGTAAGAATAGGTTCATTCCTTAGGAAGTTATCAAGTCTTTTGGGGTTACCGGGATCTTTCACATTTAAGATATACCTTAAGGATATTTTAGTAATATATTTTAGAATCGAGTCCTTTAGAATCACTAGAATACTTATACGTCAAATTTGTACTTTTGGGGCTCTTGGGATAAATTTTATTATTTCATAAAATCAAAATATTTGAAAATTAAGGCAACGTCTCCAAGTTAAATTAGTTCATGGAATGTCTCCCAGTATATGTGAAGGGTTCTACATATTAGTTTAATAATGAGATATCCTTTTAAAAATAAGAAAATCGATATTTTTTAAAATTTTGTAAAAATATAACCCTTCATATTAGCCCCCCGATGAGGTGTGAAAGATATTTTGATTCTTAAAACCTTCCATATTCCTATAGCTTTCTGGTGGGGTGTGAGAGATATAATGATAAAACCTATTGTATTCCTCTGATCCTTCGGTAAGGTACATTAGATATTTTGATCTCCAAAAATATTAACAACTTAATTTTCTCATACGGAATAATAAATCTTTTTCATATATTTTATTTTTATATATATGGGAGTTATAATTAACTACCAGATATTGAAACTAAATTAAAATCAAATTTTATGTTAACACATGATTAATAAGGCACCGATTAGAGGTCGATTCTTACTTGTTATTGTAAATTACTCTTTGACCTTTTCATACTCTGATATTAATGCTAACCTTGGATTTTGTCTCCATAGTTTCAAAACCCTTGAAATACGGACTCCAATATTTGATCAATCTCACCTAGCCAAAGTAGATTAGTGGTGATTTCAAAATAAATGGTTGTTTCATAATGATTATTTAGAGTTAGGTCGATGAGTGACTTATCATTGCAACTCAGTCCCGAGATACAAAAAAAGTAAGAAAATAACAACAACAACAACAACAACAATAATAATAATAATACGGCCCCTATAAATAAAAAATGATGATATATAGATATATAGACCTGCCTTTTATGTTTGGCTAGGCAGGATTTGTATCCTGGCCATTTTATGACATAAGTAATCCTTAGACTTGTGACACCAAGTCTCCTTGTATGTGAATTATAATACTTAGAGATCGTCATGAATGGGTTCATAATGATAGATACCAAAATAAGGGTGGTTTTGGGTATGATAGAAAGAATACTGAAGGTGAATGAGTGGTCTAGAGAGGATTCGTTACTTCAAATGATATAAAAGGACATATCTCATTTGTTCCAAGCCATGTTAACTTAAAGCCCTTGGCCAAGGCAATACCGAATATGGAGTTAACACATAAGGCTACAAGGCTAATATGAAATAGGCTGAGAATAGACACTACACCATGCTCTTGCCTTTTCTGACATATATGATGAAAAGATTGAATTACACTAACAAGCTGCACACTGAAAGTCTTATCAAAATGGTATTGACTCTTATGGCATTTAGGTGGCCATATTGCATTGCTAGATGCCACTCATGGTCTATAAATATTAATTTTCTTAACTAAATAAATTTATATTTATTGCCAACATATTAGGGGCCTAATAGTTTATACATAAAAAGGTGATTTTATGAAAATAAATTAGGATTGATTAAATTGTAGAGATATCAATCTCTTAGGGACTAAATTGAAAAGTTCAATTTGTCAAGAGGTTAAAGTGTAATTAATCAAAAAATTGTATTTAATCCCAACCCTAACTATTTATAATTTGATTTTGAAATCCTCGTTTTATTGGTAGATTGATGCCACCCTTTGTTGTTGACAATGTGTACCACACGCCAAAAAGCATTAAGAAAGAAAAATGCTTTCTTGTTCTTGATTTTTCAATGGGAAAAGGTATTCAATCAAAGGAAAGGTTAATGAAACCTAAGTCGCTAGCATGACTCCCAACAAAACATGTCAGAACCTTGTGAAGGTTCCTCAAGTTACCTGTGTGGATCATCATTGAGGTCAGACAATTGAACGGCTTTGGTTTGTACAAGAAAAAGTGGGGATTAAATTTAATTAGGGATCTTGATAATCCCAATATAAGATATGATTTTTTATTTCATTTTTCTTGAATTTTCAAATCATTTAAAGATGAACAAGTAGATCATTTGAAGAATTTGGTATGTTTATTTAATTTTTTATTGCATAATTCAATAATAATTATTAAATTTATTATTTTTATTCATTTAAGCATCACCTGAATTCCAAGAGTTGTGACTCAAATATTCAAATGCCTAAACACAGGGGTCTATAATAGTATGTTAGTGAGTCTTTCCTAAGTCCTCGAGAATGAGGTGCTGTAATGTGTCGAATGTGAATCCAACATGTTAGACTTAGATGGATAAGTTTTTTTTTGCATTAGGACTAAGTTATTGAGATGAATCGCACACTTGACTTCACCATAAATAGCAACTATGAAACAACAAATTAGTTTGGAGTTACCGGTAATTTATTTTGGTTAGGTTATAATGGTCAGCTACCTAAGTTCATATTTGAGGGTTATGAAACACTCAAAAGTAAACTTTAAAACTCTGCTTAATAACCCAAATTCTTGTGAAAAGGTTTAGGGAGTTGGTTATGCTTTGAGTGAGATATGTCTCCTCCATGATACCCATAAATGTATCTCATAATTGTTATCGGCTATCTAGAAATAACCAAGTCGACAATTTTTTAGATCCTTTGGATCCATTGGTTGCTTGAGGTGCAAAAAGTAGGTTTAAATTTTGAAAAAGTCCAAAAAAAATTGGGAGAGAGAAATTTTGATTTTTGACGAATTTTGAAAAGGCAAGATTGAAAATTTCAAGTTGGCGAAAATTAACTATTTCTTGACAAAAATGACATTTTTGGGGTTTCTTGACAAAACCAGTAATTTTTATTTTAAAAAAGTTGGAGTTAATAAAAATGAAATTAACAATTCAAAAAAATGTTCATACCTTGATCCGAGCCTAAGGGTTATTGCAAATCTTTTTAACTCGACATTGGTCAGATGCATTTAAAGGTGTTTAAATGCCTCAGAGTGGGAATTTAGAAAAATTAGTTAATTTTGACTACTACTGAAAACAAAGGATAACATTGCGCTATCTTTATTTTTTATTTTATTTTAGGTTGATTTAAAGGTTTCAAGGGTTGAATAAGGTACCACTAGAAAGTTGGTTTGACAAGGATTAATGTAAAAAATATTTCAAAAATCCTAGAAATCACTTTCCAAGAGGAAATTATTTTTGAAGTTGGTTTTAGTGCAACATTAATAGCACATGCAGGGGAAAGGGTGCAACAAATTTTGAAAAATCACTCCTAAGTCATTTGGAATTGTTAAATAAAAAATGATACCTTTTCAAAAAGGGAAATTCCCAAAAGTTTTAGGAAAAATATTTTAGGAATTCAAAAAAAATTTGCTTAGCTAAAATGTTCTAAAAAAATGCAAATTGTTGACTTCAAGGGTTCGAAACAGTATTAGTTGAAAAATTATAACTCCTTCATCCAGAATGATCTGAAGGCAAAGATGCCCTTATGGGGGAAAATGTAAAAAAATTCATGAAAAATTTTTTAATGTTCAAAAATGATTTTTCAAGTTATGACCATAATGCTGCTAGGGCAAAAAAAGGAAGTTTTCAATTTTTCATGTTTTTTAGAGCCAGACTTTGGTTTTGGACATTTTAATGTCCTAACAACAGCGGTTTGTTGACCATAGCTTCACAAGCTCATTCACTCAATACCGAAGTGTTAGGGATAATGAAACAACCTATTAATTAAGTCACTAATAAAGGACTTTTGACAAAAAGACCAAGGCATAAGCAACTTTAGACAATCAAATAGGACATTTTATTTTTTTGAAAATAGAACATTTAGCCTTATTAAACCTTGAATCTAAACATAGAAAGCTTGATTTCTCTCTAAAATTGGAAAACCAAAGCACAAAAAACCTTAAGTCTATGGTAATCTCCATTTATTAAAGTTAACATAGCCTTAACTTGGGGCTATTTAGAAAAATAGATTTTTAACAAACAACAAAGAAGCATTTTGACAAACATATGATTAACTACATGTGACATTCATGTCAATAGCCATGGAAAGCATGTTTAAACAAACAAAAGATGAACTTTAAATATGAAAATAGAGACAAAAAATACAAAAAAAGAATGAACATAAAAATGCATAGAGATGTTAATTTTATGAATGACATTAAGAATCATGCATGGAAATGATTTGAGCATGCTTACATAAAGAAGGAAAGCTTGCTGGAATTTTAGGATAGCATTAAAGCACACTTTTAAAATAATTGAAGCACATAAATATGGCAGAACATGGTAAAAGGATCAATAAAGCACTAAAAAATCCTAAGTCTAAAATCCTAAGTCTACCACAACCAAAGTCATAAGATGCATGAGAATCCTAAGAAAAAGTTATGGTCAGCATGTTAAAGCTTATGACAATGATGCAAATGAATGGACAACAAGTAGATGAATGGAAAATAATAAGAATTATACCTTCAAACTTAAGAAGCTTGTTGTTTAATTTTGAGTAAAAAAGACCTTGCACTTATAGCTTATTTTCTTCCCTTTTTTTGCTATGATTTAGCAAGAAAATATGGCCTTGAATGAGCTTTGAGGATTGTAGTGTGAAAAAAGGGAGATTGGAAAGGCAAATGTAAGAAATGAAGGGCTTTGAAAGGGTCTCTAGAGTGGTTGAGGGAGAGCTACAAGAATAGAATTTTTAAGGGTGGTGGCTAATGTGAGAGTGTGCGAAATCCCCTTTGGCTGAGCTTATAACATATCCTATGTAAGATTTAATCTCAACCATAAAAAACCTAGCAAATGTAGGGCATTTAAGACATTTGAAGTGCACAATATGATGAGTCATTGTACGAAGGAGCAACATTTTAGCATTTCATTGGATGATGTACAGCCTTGGCAGTAGCAATAAACCATGCATGAACTGATATAGTGAGCAAGGTTAAGCTTGCTTTTTATCAATAATAAGCATAATAGATCATTCAGAAATGTTATAACCTAGTGTTTAAGGCCTAAAAATGAGATCCATATGATTTTTAGGAAGTTATGCTTGATTTTGTATGATTTTTGAGGACAAAGTCATAACTAATTCATGTTTTGATATTATAGTGAAAAGTTATGAAAATGGCATGAATCAGGTGCCTTATGGTAAAAGACTTTGTATCAACATAGGAGGCAAATTTTGCCTTTAGTATTGGTACAAAAAGCTCTGTATTGATACCTAGTGTAAAATTACTTTCCAATCTTGAGACAAGGCACTCTGTATCAATGTTAAGCATAAAATTTACCCAAGTATTGATATTACATGATTTGTATCGATACAATTTGGCTAAAAATTATGATTTTAGCTATGACATAACTTAAACTTCTTGTATCAACACCAATATCAAAGTTACTGATACATGGCATCTTGTATTGATACCAATAGGGATTTTTTGTGTTTTAATGATGTAGTGGCCTTGTATAAATACCTAGAGGCTATTTATCAATACCCACTCATGCAAATATGGATTTTACACACCTTTGGCTCTCCGAACATCTTACCATTGCTAGGATTAATCGATCATTGATCCGTGATTGCTCAAATGACTCAAACAATAACTTGAATAATGACTTTTGATGCTATTTCCTTATATTTTTTAATACGACCCCTATGTATTTCAAACCTTTCCCCAAAAAATTTTGGCTGGCACCATGTGGCATAACATTGCTTGGCAATCATCCCTATTTTTTGTTTTCATTGTTTTATTCTATCACTTTTCAATTAAGTCTTAAGATGCTAAAAATTGGCTTGGACAAAATGGGTTATCTACAACTGTCCCTTTTTGGCTATTCTAAGTATTAAGAGAAAGGCAAAGACTAATAGACACCAATTTGTCCAAGTTGTGCTTAATGTGTCCTTATGCTCCTATGATAAAAGACCCAAAATTAATTTTAGCTATGATTTTAACCTTTACAAGAAGGTAAAGTTTAAGTTTTTTTAAGATTATTTTTATCTAAAACCTAGACTATGATCTTAGGCTCGACTTATTCCTAAGTTTGGCTTAAAAAAAAAGGACTAAAAAACTAGAGCTAGACTTGTTAGTATTATTGGATTTGATTTTAAGATAAAGTTTTTAACAAAGGGACAACTAGCCAAACTAAGCCTATAGGACTTATTAAGTTTAATCCTCTCGACACGGGCTAGTTAACTAAACTAGACCTATCGGCATTGATAGGCTTTAACTTTTAACAATATGGGTCAATTAGTCAGGATTAACCTATCGATATTACTGGGCTTTGACTCTTGATGACATTGGCCAAGTAATCATGACTGGTTTTCCGATGTCATTGGGCCTGGACCTTCAATGACATAGGCTAATTAGTCAAGACTGACCTACTGGTGTCATTAGGCTTAGACTTTTGATGACATGGGCCAATTAGTCGGGACTGACCTACCAGCATAATTGGGTTTTGACTTTTAATGACATTTGCTAATATGTTGGTACTAACCTATCGGCATCATTGGGCTTTGACCTTCGATGACATAAGCCAATTAGCCAGGAGTGACTTATCGGTGTCATTAGGCATAAATTTTTTATGACATGGACAATTAGCCAGGACTGACCTAATGGTGCCATTGGGTTTAGCTTTCAATAACATGGGCTTGACGGGACTAAGCTACTGACATCATTGGGCTTAGACTTTCAATGATATGGGCCATTTAGTTAGGATTGGCTTACTAGCAGTAATAGACTTTAACTTTTGATGACATAGGCTAAGTAGCCTAGACTGACCTATCGATGTCATTAGGCTTAGAATTTTGATGACATGGACCAATTAGCTAAGACTATCCTACCGACATCATTAGGCTTTTGACTTTTGATGGCATGGGCTAATTAGCTAGGACTAACCTCCTGGTGTCATTAGGCTTTGATTTTTGATACATGGCCAATTAGCTAAGACTGACCCACCGATGTCATTGGGCTTGACTTTTTTTGTAATTATAAAAAGGCTTTCTTACATAAAACTTTTAAACGATACATGAGGTGCATTTGTACAATGCATAAGTTGATATGATGTGAGTGCTTTTAAGAAAATGCATGTATGAATGTATGTATTTATTGTTCTTTCACATGTATGTGTGTTGCCATTTTGGCAAGTGAAACATTTCTTGACACATAAAAGGTTAAAGGTTAAAGGGATTTGTTATCTCTTTTTCTCTTTGTGTGCTGACACAAATCCCTCTTGGAGGCATTTGACCAAAAATTGTTAGGTCTTTTTGAGATATATGCTAATCTTTCACCTCTTGGTTTTTTACCACCTTGTGGAGGAGTAATTTGTTAAGTTGTTGACTTTTCAAAGGTGACTTCATTAGTAGAAGTAAATATGAGATCTTTTTGGAGATGATCTTAGCTTTTAACCATTTCTTGCCTAGGCTATGTTTTATATTTAGACTCTGAAGTCTATAAGGCTTCTCGATTTTTCCTAAGAGGACAAGAAAAACAAGGTTATTGTTTGTCAACTCAAGACTACAGTCTTATAGACTTATGTTATAAAGTTTTTATCTCTTTGCATTAGGCGATTGACATCCCATGTGCCACAAGTCACCTGGGTATAGCATTAGACAAATCAATCATAACTTATCCTAAATAAGTGTTTTCTAGACTCTAAGGTGATAACATGTCATGTTCACGTGGCATTAAAACTTCTAACAATTGGTGATCATTCTTAGGGGTGTTCTTGACTTAAGTAAGAAAATAATTAAATAAGAAAATCAATCTTTTTGTATGGTTTGGGTGGTTTGGGTGAGACATGTTGGTATGAAAGGTTAAGAGTTCAAAAATATTGATA
>JBBYHM010404414.1:0-12841 GCA_038381775.1 Adansonia rubrostipa
TATGTATACATATATAAACAAGGTGAGCAGAAAACCATTAACAAAACAATAGAAAAAAAATCCATACGTATACATATAAGCAAGCACATTTATTAGTCACCCATTCATTTCTCTGACTCTTCTTAACAAACAATTCTTCGTGGATAAACTGCAGTTGACAATAATAAGAAACATAAAAAATGAAAATTCATCAACCATAGAATAGAAATTTAATAGTCTTTTTAACATTTAGAAAACGAATGACCACTAATTAAATGAGTAAAAATAAATGATTTTTATAATTATGGATTAAAATAGAAAAAAAATCAAAATATAAAACTATAATTCTAAATTAAACTAAAAGAGCTAGTGCTACAAAAGCTTTACTGCCGAATCACGCGTTACTGCTGGTAAGGGAAGCATCAAAATCATATCTCGCTCTTTCCTTCTATGAAGAGCACCAATTCCACCATTCTCCACATTATTTTATTAATTTTATTATCCTTGTCTAGTTAGATTAATCTTGATTAACATTGTTAAACAAACCTTTGAAAGAACTATTCACTTTCTCCTCAAAAACCATCTTTCCTTAAATTTATTAATTTGTTAAAAGAGTGCTCAAGATAAAACTACCCGAATCTCAAGAGCTTTTCTCCCCAACTAAGGTTGTTAGCAATTTTATTTCTCAAAATTACAGTTCTTTAAGACTTTATTCCTAAAGCAAGTAATTTGAGATAAATAATTCCATATCATCATTTATTTAAAACAAAATTACATGTATGATAACACTTTACTGTTTAGCACCATTGCTCCTACAGTTTGTTTGGGCAACTGGTGAATCTTGCCTAACTTCTTTCCTAAATCCACCGAAGTTTCTCAATATTTCCAAGAATTGCCAAATTTCCTCTAGTGAACCTTTTTTTTTTTGGTTACTCTTCACCCATTCTCCTTTTACCAAAGCGTGCTCTTCAAAATTTATCAAAGTGATCTACTATAAGATCCCTCCCTTCCCAAATTTAGAATTTGATTCTAATTTAGGATTTTATGATTTCTTCTCAATAGAATAAAATGATTTTAGATTTTAAATATTTAAAAAAATGAATTTTTTTTTTACATTCACTTTTTTTTTTATTTGGTAGGAAACTTTGATTAAACGAGTTTTTTTTTCCCCTAAAAGAGATATGATAGCAGAGATTTACTAGAAAAAATAAGTTCGAGATCTATAAGGAGAAAGAGAAAGGGAGGATGGAGGATGGAGGAAAGAAAGTGACTTGGAATTCTCATCATGTCAGCTCAGGCATAGTCTTCTCATGTTGCCAAGCTATGCATCAACCAATAAAATGTTGAAAGTTGCTCCTTGGTATAATAACTCGTCATATTGTAAAACAAAAATGCCCTAAATGACCTACTTTTGCTAGGTTTTTTATGGTTGACATTAAATCCTATGTAAGATAAATTATGTGCTTAGCCAAGGGAACTCTACATACATTTTAAATTAGCCTCCACCTTCAAAAAAATACCATTCCCATAACACTTTCTCTATTCTTCAAAAGCCTTCCTAAAGCCCTTGATTGCCTTTAATTTTCTCTCAAAACTCCTTTCCGTTGATACTACAACTATCAAGCTCATTCTTGGCCACCATTTCTTGCTAATCAATAGTAAAGGAAGGGAAGAAAGTGAACTATAAGTGTAGAGACTTTTTTGCATAACATCACTAGCAAGGTTTCCAAGCTTTTTGGGTATATTTCTTTCTTACTCTTTTTCCATTCATTTACTTGCTTTTTTGCATTTTCATCATTTTAGTGAGCCAAATCCATGTGATCATGGCATCATTCTTAGGATATTCATGCATTTTTTGGCCTTGATTGCAATATACTTAGGACTATTGATGCTTTGTTGACTCTCCTACCATGTTTTTGATGCTTGTGTGCTTGGTTCATATTGATAACATGTTTAATGTTGTCTTGGAAATTCCAACAAACTTTTCTTTGTTTAAACATCATTTCTCATGGAATGATTCCTGATGTCATTTATGAAACTAACATATCCATGCATCTTTTTATCCATCTTTTTACATTGTTGTCATCATTTTCATGTTTAGATGTCATCTTTGCTTGTTTAAGCATGTCTTCTATGTTTATTGCCATGAACAACATATTTATTTCATCATATATTTGTCAAAATGTTTTTTGTTGCTTGTCAAAATCTATTTTAATAAAACCCCACAATTTTTGTCCATATTAACCTCAATAAATAAGTATTAATATGGATTTAAGCTTTTCTATGTATTGGTCCTCCAATCTTGGGGAAAAATCAAGCTTTCTATGTTTAAATTCAAGGTTTAATGAGACTAAATTTCAGATTTTGACAAAATAAAAATGTCTTTTCAACTTGTCCTAAGTTGTCTATGCCTTGATTTTGTTGTCTAAAGCCCTTTGCTAGTGACATGGTTAATGGGCTGTTCCATTGTCCCAAATTATTCTAAGATTATGCAAATAAGCTTGCAAAGCCACTCACTAACCACCTTTTTATCATGGACATTCGAATGTCCATGGTTCGAATCTAGTTCTAAAAAACCCAAAAAATAAAAAATTTCCCCTGCTTCATGCTAGTAGCACTACAAACATGACTTGAAAAATCATTTTTGAACCCTAAATAATTTCCATGATTTTTTTTTATATATTTTTTTCTAAAAGGGCATTAAATTACCTTTCTGATGGTACCTCGTTTGCCCTCAATCAACCAATGGATCCAAACGCGTCTAAAAAATTGTTAACTTGGTTATTTTTTGATAACCAATGACAGTTACAAGATACATTCTAGTTGTTCCTTTTCTTTCATTTTTTGTGCAATTTATTTTATGCAATATTATCTCATTTTTTTTCTTCTTGTTAACATATTTCCTTTCATGTGTTCATTTTGCATTCATATTTCCAAATCGTTTTCAAAAATCATAATGGCAATGTTTCATGTTGATATCCCTCTAATGCTTGACATGAAATATCCTATCTTTCCAAATTAAATTCATATGTCATTTTTCTTAAAAATCTTTATGTTTTCTACCTCTCCAAGATGCATATAGGATTAAAATTTTCACTAAAATTTGAATTTACTATTTTATATGAACTCTAACATAAAAAAGAGATTATATCAAAATAATGATAAGTCAAAACTAAGGAAACTAAAACCAAGTTAAGACTAGCTAGATGGTACCGATTTTAGGTGCCATGTGGGTGTTGATATTTCCCCTCACATAACCAACTCCCAAACCTAATCGTCAAATCTCTTAACCACATAGACCATGGAATCGATGTTTTGAGTTTTGTAACTCAGAATAGCAATTTTAATAGACATCTGATCATGCCTAGCGTAAGTGATCGATGGCGAATCCAAGCATTTGCTGCCTTGCAGTGGCTATCCAAGATCAGTCAGATGAGCGATTCGTCTGATGATTCCCCTTCATGATCAACAATGGAGAATCCATACTTTCTAGCTCTTATCATGTCAAAAAAGGAAGAGTATCGATCGAGAGGGCACTTTCTCATCGAGAAAAAAAATATTTTTAAGTTATGCACACTTCCTTTGCGAGGAGGGTGAGGCATGTTGTTAACAACAAGTTAGTGTTATTAATTTCATGTAGTGTTTTGTTACCTTTTTTGTGTCATGTTCTATATCAAATTTTAATTATTTGTATATTTATGTTTTATTCATATAATTTCACATGTTGAAATTATGTTTAAGAAATTATATTTAAATAAATTTTAATACTGTAATGGTTTGTGCTATAAATATTTGTCTTTTTTTTTTGGAAATTTATTATTTAGTAAATATAAATAGATATAATTAAATTTTTTTAATATTTACTAGATAATTTCATTTTTTAATAATAAAATATTGGATAAAAATATGAATTTATGTTGTATTCATATAATTTTATATATTAAAATCATGCTTAAAATATTATATTTAAATAAGTTTTGATATATTAATGATTTTTAGTAAATTATTATTTAGTAAAAATAAATAGATATAATTAAAAATATTTTAATATTTATCAAATAATTTTAGTTTTTTTAATAACAAAATACATTTACTACATAAAAAATGGAAAAAAAATAAATTAAGACCTCTTCAGTCATATCTAAATGGTTGCAGGTGCATGCGACAAAATCAATGCCATTAGATGAACAAATCTTGGATAAAAAATATGAATATTAAGGTAAAAAATTAGTTTTTTAAATTTATACTTCTGAAATTTTGAAATTTATTTTTGTAGATGTTATCACGATTAAATTTTTCATTTTTAAGAATTTTTTGAGAATTTTTTGTAAAATTTGAAAAGTTGACTGTCATATATTTTTATCGATACCTATATAATATTTATGCCAATACTCACCTCAAAAAATTAGAAATATTCAAGGAAAAATTTGTAAAGCCATTTTTTACCACGAGGAATCAAGTTGTCAATTTTAGGACTTAAATTTGAACTTTTCATAGTACCGCAAGTATTATACTTATGAAAGTTTTCTTGGTAAAAATTGTTTCAGAATTTAGTTTTCATCTTTATTATTTTTATAAATTAATATTTTTATTAATGTTTTGCATAAATTGTTTCAGAATTTAGTTTTCATCTTTATTATTTTTATAAATTAATATTTTTATTAATGTTTTGCATTTATTTCATTTTTATAAAATTTGAACACATTTTTGAAATTTTTTCATTTCCAAAACACAAAGTTTTCTATTCTGTAAATTTTTTTGTAAGATTTTTCTAAGTTTATAATTTTTAAAATTTTTCAAATATTATTTTTAAATTCATGTTAAATCAATTTTTGAAAATTAAATTTATTTTATGAGTTTTACATTTTTTTAACATATAATAATTTCCCTAGTAAGAGTTTTTCTAGTGAAATTTTATGAATTTGCAATTTTGATGGTTTTTTTCTTGAACATTAAAATTAGTTTTGCTATTAGATTAAATTAAATTGATCATATAAAATTTTATTTCAAATATATAATTTTTAATTTTTATAATTTAGTCCTTTTAATTAATTTTTATAATATAATTTTATATATTAAATACAAATATCATCTAAAATTTTTTAGAGTTGAATGACATCATGTATGACATAATGCATAAAATGACAAACTTCATTAATTTAAATCAAATCAAAATCAAAGTAATAATTACAAAAAATTAAAAAAAATAAAACTTTGAAAAATCCTAGAACGTTTTTGGCAAACGTGTTTTCTCCAACACCTTGGCCGAATTATAGGGGAAGGTCTTTTTATTTTGAAGCTTTGAGCTTCCAAACAAAAAAAAAAAAAAACACTAATAAAAACATTAAAATGTTCAATTTTCAATTTTGTTAAAGGAGTAAACACTTCCAAAACTTATAATTTTTGTTCCTTTTATACATATTTCTTTCTTTCTGGAAGGCAAATCATCTTAAAGCTCATGGATTTAATCCATGTTGATAGGTTGAACATGATGACTATGAACAATTTCTTGTATTTTGTTGTTATACTTAATTTTTTTAAATTTTCTTAGTTATGGCTTGATTTATTTTTATGAAATATTGTTGTTGTTGATGCAGTGTTGATTTTGTTACATATATATGTTAATGTTTACATTGTTTTTCTTCATATTTTTATGTTAATATATTGATAAATTTATTTGTAGACTTATTTTTTATGATTTTATTTTGTACTCAAGTTTAATTATATTTATTTATAGTTATTGCCATGCTGTTATGTTGGAAAATCTCGATCTATGGTTGTTTTTCACATTGGCTGAATCATATGGGTGGTTTGTTAGTGATGATTTCATTCTTTTAGGTTATTTTGTGAAATTAAAAGGTCTAAGGACTAAATTGTAAAATCTTTAAAACTTTTTTAAGGGTCATTCTTCCCTAGTTGAAAGTCGCTAGTACCATGGGAGGAGTGTTTCATGCATTTTTAAACATGTTTTAGGCATTTTTAACATTTTAGGGACCTATTTGCAATTTTACAAAGGTTAAGTACTAGTTTGAAAAAAATAAAAAAAAATTTGTTTCAAGACCAAGGATGTGTGGTTGAATCATCATAAGGATGTTTTCCATGTTTTCCATGTTGATTTTCATATGTTTGATCATGTTTTGTGGTTTTTTTCATGTAGGGACCAAATTGCAAATTAGAAAAATTTAAGGACCATATAGCAAATCTTTGCATTTTAGGGTCAAAATGATCTTTCCCCATATTATATTACCATTTTAGGTTACTTTTGTCATTTTGAAATATTCCTAACATTCCTCTGGTCCACCAGAGGGGTGTAGAGAATATTAAAACCTTCTGTATTCTTTCGATTTTTCTTTAGGGTACGAAATTTAATTTTAAAAAGTTTAGAAGTTTAATTGTAATTTTTGTATTTTATGTTAATTTTAATATTTTAATTTCCCCATTTAGAATGAAATGATTATTTCTTGTCATTTTAGAGTCCTTAGGATTACTGAGATACTTTCACGTCAAAGGTATATCCTAAGGGCATTTTGGTAATTTTTCTAGAGCCGAATTTGATATTTTCATAAGGATGATTTTATGCCAAAAGTGTATATTTAGGATAGGTTCACCCTTTTACGATCTTTTTCGATCCTTAAGGGTACTAAGGTACTTTCACATCAAAGGTTTACCTTAGAGGCATTTTAGTAATTTTCCTAAAACTGTGTCCAACACGGTCACCATGATGCTTTTATGCCAAAGGTGTATATCTAGAATAAGTTCACCCTTTTACAATCATTTTTGAATTTTTTAGTGTTATTAGGATTTTTTTGCTAAAGGTTCATCTTAAGGGCATTTTGATAATTTTCTTAAAACTGAGTTCAGTATGTTCACTATGATTCTTTTATGCCAAAGGTATATATTCAAGATAGGTTGACGCCTTTGCGATCATTTTCAAGTCATTTAGGGTTATCAATATACTTTCATGTTGAAGGTATACATGAAGGGCATTTGGTAATTTTGCATTAGAACCAAGTCTTTTATGCTTTTATGTCAAAAGAATGCATTATGAAAAAGTTCATCGTTTTAGACTATTTTGGGTTTTAAGATACTTTATTAATATTTTAATAAAATCAAATATTTTCTTGGAAAATTAAGGCAATGTCGCCAAGTTAAAATAAGATGTGAAATTTCTACCAGAATATGAGAGAAGTTCTGCGGATTATTTTAATAATGAGATATCCTTTTCAAAAAAGGTCAAGATTTTTCAAGTTTTGTAAAAAAAAAAAAAAAAACTTTTGTATTTCACTTGTTTTCCAGCGGACTATAAAAGATATTTTAATTTTTAAATTCTTTTATTCCAACAGCTCTTCGATAGGGTATGAAAGAAAATGATAAAAACTTTTATGTTCTTTCGATTCTCCAAAATGGCACAAAAAATATTATGGTTATCAGAAACATTAAAAACGTACCTCTTTTATACAAAATAATAAATTTATTTTATGAAAATTTGGACATGTGGGAATTTTAATTAAATATCGAATATTGAAATTGAATAAAAATCAAATTTTAAATTAGCACATGATTAATAAGGTACCGATTATTGGATATCACAAGACGATCGATCTTTACTTGTTATTGTAACCAACTCCTAAATCCTTTCATACAATCTCTAGTATGAGCGCTGACTTCGGAGTTTGTTTTTATGGGTTTTTTAACCCTTAAAATATAAACTCTGATAGGTGACAATCTCACCTAGCTAAAATAGAGTGGTAGTGACTCCAAAATAAATGGTCATTTTGTAACGACTAGTTAGGATTGAATCGAGTGAGCGATTTTTCTCCATAACTCAATCCCCTGACATGAAAAATAAAAATAAAATAATAATGGTATGGACCTCAAAAATAAAAAATAATGATATGTACATATATATATGAAGGAGGGGTATACTTGTTAAGTCAGGCTGGTCAGGATTCCTATCTGAGCCATGTTGTGATAGCTTTGTGACTTTATTGGGGACAGGTTAGAGAGTCAGGCTTAACATTAATCACGTGCTAACTAAATTTTAATTAATTCAATTTTAGTTGGTATTTAACTATATTTTTTTATATTTTTAAAACAAAATTTTATTATATAGAAATTTTGCTATATATTATTCATATGTTTCACTAATCTTTTTTTTGTAGCATTATTTTTAGGGGAATTTAGGATAGGGTTTTATTATTTTTAGAAGAGTCAAGTCAAGGTAAGTTGTTCACCCACACACACTATGCTCGTGGATATATATTAGATTTTCCTCTAGGTATATGGAGAGGTTATAAGTTACCCAGTATTTTAGGAGGAGACAAAGTAGCTCTGTCTTCTAAATTGTTAGCCTCTATCTAGGCAAGTGAAAAGCCTATCGAGTGTAGATTCCTATGGTTGCCTGAGGTGTTAGCCTTGTTACGAGCATGGAAGATATTCTTACTTGAATTGAACTTTTTTCGACAAAAACCCGTAATGGCTAAGGATTAGGGTAACTCGTCAATTCTTTTTAGACTCGGGGAGCAATTCGATAACCAATTTAGATGTCTAACCCAAACTTCATGTAATGAACTATAGAGGACTTACCTAGTTAGAACCATACTTGGTTGTAGAAATTACCGAATTAGGTACACATGGGGGAACACTTCTAACCTTTTACTCTTATAATTTAGTTTTCTTGATATCAATAAGTACAAATCGTATTGCTATGATAAATTTTATTTTTATTTTTTACCTTGATTTCTACGTTGAGATAAATTTTCTCATAGCAATCATGAATTCTTTCTTGAGCCGAAAAAAGGAAGAAAAAATGAAAGAAGAAAGATAGTGTTAGTATTTTTCATCTTTAATTTTTGCATTACATATCTATATCTCATGGAAATTTGTAAATTCATTCAAGTTTTTTTCACATATTCATTTGTTTATATACTGATGCATTCATAATTTCTATGATGTGCTAAATTCATTTTATTTACTGCATTTTGAAGGCTAAGACATGGGTGATAATTTAGAGACAAGAATCAACATGATAGGTCCATCCAAGAGGAATTTGAACATGAGGTTCATGGATTGAAAATTTTGCTTGCAAAATTGTTGGAAATAACTAATGACATTTTTTAATAGAAGTCTGTAGAAAAAAGCATTATCATCTATTTTAGGTCAGTTGGCCATGACCTTGACAACCCAATTGGAAGCATAGGTTAGCACTTTGGAAAGAACTATCGAGGAAGTCAAACAAGATGTGCAAGAAATAAAGGGACAATTTTTAGAGGTGATAGAAAGGATGGGGGACTGGAATCAAGTGAAATGGATTGCCCTCAGCAGTCATTATCATCATTGCCCTTAATCCAACCCTATGCACTCGACAAATCAAAGATTGAATCAAACATATCATTGGGGGAGGACTTTGATTTAGCTTATTTAGATTACTAAAAAGAATATATGTGATCTCCCATCACTGCAGATCAAACCAAGCCCTCATCAATATTTTATCACTCTTTAATCACCTTCAGATTTTGGTATGAGCAAGAAACCATAAAAAAAATTATAATTTAATTCAATCCCATTAACCTATGAGGATATATACCTTCATTTGATCCAAGTTAATTGATAGCACCTGCTCATAAAAAATCCCATGAAATCTTATATAAAAAAAGGTATAATCCTTAGGCCAACTGTGAGTACCATGCTAGCGTCTGAAGGCACTCTATTGATGACTACAAGTAGTCTAAAAATAAGGTGGAAAACATTATGGAAGTAGGAGTGTTAAGGTTTGAAATAGGAACCTGATTGGAGGGAACTTGCTACTGAATTATTGTAAACCACTTACCTCAAGTGGGTGAGGAAATGATCAAAACCAGAATCAATTTGATTCGATTCCTATCACATATGCCAAACTACTTCTGTAACTTATTTGGAACCATTTTTTGTTGCCTTTACTAGTGGAACTGCTAAAACCTCTAATACCTAAGTGATTATAATGCTGATGAAAATTGCGACTATCACTTTGACAATGGAGGGCACTCAATAGAAGACTGCCTCTAGTTGAAATACAAAGTTAGGTAATTCATCTAATTGGGAATGTTAAGATTCAAAGGGAAAAAGGCCAAGTTCTTATGGGAATTGTCGCAACATGGCCCGGATATGAATCCTGACCAACCTGACTTAAAATGACAAATGTATCCATTCTTTCTATATAATTATTTCTTTTTATTTCTAGGGGCCTATATCATGATTGTTATTCTTTATTTTTTGTACTTGGGGACTGAGTTGTCGAGATGAATCGCTCACCTGACTTCTCTAAACAGTTGTTATGAAATAACCATTTTTTTGGAGTCATCACAGATCTATTTTGGCCAAGTGAGATTAGACACCTGTCGGAGTTTATATGTTAAGGATTACGAAACCCATAAAAACAAATTTCGAGGTTTACGTTCATACTAGAGATCGCTTAAAAAGGTCCGGGAGTCGGTTATAATCACAAGTAAGGATCGACCTTCTCGTCATACCCGACAATCGGTACCTTATTAATCACGTATTAAAATAAATTTGATTTTTATTCGGTTTCAATATTTGATATTTAATTATAATTCTCGTAATATTTTATTAAAAAAATTTATTATTTCGAGCAAAGTCAGATTTTATTACATTTAGAAATCACAAAATTATTCGTACCCTCTCCGGAAACCAAGTGGACATGAATTCTCTATCGTATCCCGCTAGAGAACCATGCAAAATACGAAAGGTTTTATTATTATTTTTTGAAATAAAAAAATCCTGACTTCCTATTTGAAAAGGGTATCTCGCTATTAAAATAATTCATAAAATTCCTCACATATTCTGGTAGGAATCATATGTATTAATTTAATTAGGAGACATTGCCTTATTTATAAAAATAATTTTATTATTAAAAATACAGACTCTATGACCTAGAAATGACCTAATATGACAGACCTATTCTTAAATGTACTTTCGACGCGAAAGTATCCTAATACTCATATAGGATTTGGTTCTAATGAAAAATTATGAAAATACCCCTAAGGTATACCTTCTACATGCAAATATCACGATAAACCTTAAAATGATCTAGGAAGGCTTTACTAATCCTAAAAATTCACCTTCGGGATAAAACCATCCCGATGAAAAAAATTACCGAAATGCCTTTAGGGTATACCTTCAACGTGAAAGTGTCTCGATAACCTTAATGAACCTTAAAATGATCTAGGAAGGCTACAGTAATCCTAAAAATTCACCTTCAGTATAAAAGTATCCCAATGATAAAATTACCAAAATACCCCTAAGATATACCTTCGACATGAAAGTATCCTTGGTAACCCTAATGGATCTTAAAATGATCTAGGAAGGCTATACTAATCTTAAAAATTCACCTTCGACATAAAAGCATCCTGATAAAAAAATTACCAAAATGCCCCTGGGATATACCTTTGACATGAAAATATCCTTGGTAACCCTAATGGACCTTAAAATGATCTAGCAAGGCTATACTAATCCTAAAAATTCATCTTCGGCATAAAAACATCTTGACGAATAAAATTACTAAAATGCCCCTAAGGTATACCTTTGACATGAAAGTATCCCGATACCCTTAACGAGTGTTAAATGATGAAAACTGGATGAACCAATCCTACGTATGTACCTTTGGCATAAAAGCATCTCGGTTACTATCTAGAACTTAATTTTAGAAAATTACCAAAACACCCCTAAGGTATAGCTTCAACATGAAAGTATCCCAATAAACAAAATTACCAAAATGCCCTTAAATTTTTGAAAATTTCATTTCGTATCTTTTAGAAGATCGAACAAATACGAAAAATTTTAAAAATTTCTATATCCCTACGAAGGCCATAGAAATAATAGAAATCTTTAAAACTAGTAAAATATCAATTTTGCCCCTTAAATATGAAAATTTACTATTTAGTCCCTACATTTTTCTAAATTTTCATTTTAGTCCCTATATAATAAAATAATCTAAAAATTATAAGAATCGTATGAAATTATGCATGAAAATACAACTAATATATCAACAAAGATTCGCCAAACACCTTGGCCTTAAAACAAAATTTATTTTACATTTTGCAAGGTAATCCTTAAACTTTTCTAATTTTGCATTTAAGTCCCTACATGAAAAAAACACATCACATAACATCACAAAAAATCATCAAATCAGCCTGGAATTAACCCAAAAATCATGAAAGAAAAATATACATAAGGTCGGCCAAGCACTTTTGGCCATAAAATTTGATTTTTGCATATTTTGCAATTTAATCCTTAAACTTTCTAAATTGCAAAATGGCCCCTAGAATGTTAAAATCACCTAAAACATGTTCTAAAACACACAAAATCAGTTTTCTAACTGCCTATAAAACTCTTGACCAAACCAAAAATAGCACAAAATAAGTTTTCGTATTTTACAATTTAATACCTATATTTTCTAGTATTATAAAATAGCATAAAAAAGTAAGAAAACATAAAATTATCACCAAGAAATGAGCACAAAATCATCACCAAATCAGCCTACTAGATTCAGCCAAACCAAATCTAAGCATGTTTTGATATATAGGATACTAAAATGAACATATAATTACTACCAAGCTTAAATAAAAATAAAATAAAAAAATAAATATACAAAAAGTATTTAACAACATATTATCATACAAACTTCAAGAAAAGAATAACAAAAACACACCTATGCAACAAAACCAAGATCACAACAACAATAAAAATATATAAAAAAAATCTAGGCACAACTAATAAAAAAGGAATACCAACAAATATATAGAAAATAGATCATTGTCAACATGTTTAGCCTTTCAACATGGATGAAATCCATGAGCTTTAACAT
>JBBYHM010404425.1:0-12839 GCA_038381775.1 Adansonia rubrostipa
TAACAGTGGCATCTTTTTCATTTTGAAAATAGTGAAAGCGGCTTAATTTTCTAATTTTTTATTCAAAAAGACCACTACTCGAAATAAAGGGAAAATAATTGTGGATGTGAAAATTTAAATTTTAAATTTATCGAGTACTTAGAATCGATTGGATCATACTTTGAATTTAATTTTTGAAATTTTAAATATATGGTGCTCATGCTTTTGAGTAATTGGTGCTAGTTATCCATCAAAAACAATTAAAGAAAAAGAAAAAAGACCTAGATGGTGATCTCTAGGCTTGACCTACTCCATAAGAAACGCGTTCAGCTTAAAAGAAAAAGACCTAGATGGTGATTTCTAGGCTGGACCTAATCTGCAGAAAACAGGTTCAACTTAAAAGGAAAAGACCTAAAGGGCAATCTCTAAGCTCAACCCGTTTGGTAGGAAATAGGTTTGACTTAAAAGAAAAAGACCTAGATAGTAATATTTAAGCTCGATCCACTCGGTAGGAGACGGTTTCATCTTAAAATAAAAAAGACCTAGATAGCAATATCTAGGCTTGAATTGTCTCTCGGGAATGGATTTGATTTAAGAAAAGGAAGACCTCATAAGAAGCTAAGAAAAATCTTTACGAAATAACCTCAAAAAAGGTTTTAGAAATATCTTCGAGTGAGATTTTTAGATAGGCTTTTGAAATGCCAAAAATTTTTCCTCAGGAGAGGTTTTTCTTTTTTTTCTTTTTTGAAATGCCTTCGAGAAAGGCTTTGGAAACTATCTATGTAGAAGTATCCTTAAGAAGGGATTTTTGAAATGTTATTATTGAAATTTCCTCAAGAGAGGCTTTGATATTTGTTGGTGAAATGTCTTCAAGAAAGGCATTGAAAATCTTTGATAAAAAAATCCTTAAAGGAGGCTTTTAACTATCCTAAAGATTATCCTGAAGAGTCTTTTTTTTTTGAAAATATCTTAGTAAAACATCCTCAAGAAAGACTTTTGTAGTGCATTGAATGGAATATCTTCTAGGGAGGCTCTTAAGTATCCTGATGAACTATCCTTGTGAGAAGTTTAGAAAGTTTCTAATCAAATATCCTTCAGGTAGACTCTTGAAATGTTTCTCTACTAAAATATTCATAACAGAGGCTTTTTGAAAATCTTGGATGAAATAGCCTCAAGAGAGACTTTGAAACGTGTTTGATGGAATATTCTTAAGAAAGGCTTTTAAAGATGTTCTTGTTAAAATTCTCGAGAGGCTATGAAGATATTCTATTAAACGTATCCTCAAGAGAGGCTTCAAAAGATTCCTTGGTGAAATATCCTCAAAGAGAGGCTTATGGGAAATTTCTTGGAAAAATATCCTTGAGAGAGGCTTTTTGAAAATTTTATGGTAAAATATCTTAAGAGTGATTTTTTTAAAAAAATCATCTTTAAAAGGTTTATCTACAAAAGTTTTCAAATGAAATTCATCAAAACTTTTCCTTGGATAAAATTTGAAATTTTCGTTGAAAAGGTAATCTAATGCATGTTGCAAATATCATGCAATGCTATAAACACCATGTCATGTGGTTTCATGCAATGTTATGAATGATGCCAATGCTTGTGAAATGATGCATGTGTAAATGCTTATGAACAATGAAAATGCCTTATAAAATGGCATACGTGCAAATGTAGCTACAGATAAAAGATGCAAATGTTGATGCCCTGAATGAGGCCAATGCTTGTGAAATGATACAGATATAAGAATTAGCAATAAAGCAAACATACGCATGGCTCGGATATGAATCATGACTAGCTCGACTTAAAAAGCAGGTGTATCCCTCATTCCTATATATATATATCTATTTATCATTTTTTTTTTTTATTTTTAGGGGACATATCATTATTATTTTTCTTATTTTTCATGTTTGGGGACAAGTCTTTAAATGAATTGCTCACTTGACTTAATCTTAAATAGTCTGTATAAAATGACTATTTTTCTAGACTCACCACTAATCTATTTTGGCCAAGTGAGATTGGTCACCTGTTAGAGTTCATATTTTAAGGGTTACGAAACCCTTAAAAAGCTTTGAGGTCCTCGATTATACAGAAATCATGTGAAAGGGTTTAGGAGTCAGCTACAATCATGAGTAATGATCAATTTCACTCATGATACCTAACAATCAGTACCTTACTAATCACATGTTAACTTGAATTTTGATATTTATCTAATTTCAATATATAGTGTTTAATTATAATTCCTATTTTCCAAAATAAAATTTTATGAAATAAATTTATTATTTTGTTTAAGAAAATCAAATTTTTAATATTTCTTGAGAATCAAAATATCTTTTCGCACCCTACTAGAAGACTGGAGGAACATGAAAGTTTTTATCATTATCTTTCATAACCCACTGAAGAGCCAGAGCAATATGAAAGGTTTTATTTTTATAAAACTTGAAAAATCTCGATTTTCATTTAAAAAGGATACTCGTTATTAAAATAACTCATAAAATGCCTTTTTATACGCTTAGAGAAATTTCACGTATTATTTAAACTTGGAGACATTACCTTAGTTTTCAAAAAATTTTAGTTTTATTAAAAATATTAATAAGTTGTCCTAAAACTCAGTTTTAATTATACGTATGGAACAAGACTCAAAGTCCTCAACATGGTTGATAAGACCAAAATATTCTTTAGAGTACTTTCGACATGAAGTATCCTAATAACTCTAAGGGACTTGGTTTTAATACAAAATGACCAAAATGTCTTAAGGTATACTTTCGACATGAAAGTATCCTAATACCCTAAAGGACTTGAAAATAATCCAAGATGAACTTAACCCTAATGCACATCTTTATCATGAAAGAATCTCAATGATTACATAGGACTCTATTCTAAGAAAAATTACTAAAATGGCCTTAAGGACAACCTTCGTCTTGAAAGCATCTTGGTAACCTTAAAGGACCTATGTAGACACCTCATTTTGTCTAGCCAACTTTTGGCCTCCTGGGATATAATCAAAAGATGATAAAATAAAAAATAATAAACAATAAAGACGACTATCGGGTGCTGTGTCACCAGGTACTATTAGACGACATGGTGCTAGGTGAAATTTTTTTGGAAAGTCTAAAATGTTTATAGGTTATATTAAAAAACTTGTAAAAATGAGGCATCAAACGTCATTGTTTGGGGTGTCACCGAAGTCATTCAGATGAGCATAGGTCAATTTTCCACTATTTATGACTAAGGTGAGGTATTTAAAGAGCTTAAGATATATGTAAGTTATATTGGTGCATAAGTATTGATATGAGGGTTTTGCGTTGCCAATAATTCAAATTTTTATGTTTAGTATGGATACAACAAAGTTTGGTCTCGCGACTTAATGAGATGTATTAATACCCATCATGGTTGTATTGATGCAAACTTTGGTAGTAGCTAAAGTTATGATTTTTGGCAAAATGTATCAATACACAAGCTTGTGTATTGATACAAATATATAGAGTATTGATACAGGCCTCTAAGTCTTGAGACTGGAAATAATTTTTTGCTTTTGGTGTCGATACATGCTTTATTGTATCGATATCATGGGTAAAAATTGCCTTGTGTATCAATATAACATGTTTGTATCGATACTCCAAGACATTTTTGCCCAGTTCGAGCCATTTTTCAGCCTCTGAAAATTTGATTCAAATACATTTCTTCCATAAAAAATCATTATAATTCATACCAAGCTTCAGCTATAGGCTCATGATTGTTCTTAAACAAATCTTTAAAGCCCAAATAGCTAATGAAACAAGTCATTTTCATAGAATATATGGTTGTAGGAAGGCATGCTAGGCATATCTCCAATTGCAAGTTGTTGCAGCCTTTCTGCCTCACTACTCTGCATGGCAGAACCAATGGGAAGAAGGCCAACTGAGCATAGTAGTTGGAGATGTTCCCTAGTACATGAATAAAAGATAAAAAATACCGTTGCTTTGTTTCCCAAAAGCATTGGCTAACCTTTGGGTTTAAGAAGAAAAAAGTTGGCTCAGCATAGGACACTCTCTAGCCATCCCCAAAAATCACTCTCTAACAATCTAAAAAAAAACCTTCAGTAACCTCTAACCCAAAAACACTTCCAAAAACACTGGTTTCACCTTTAACCTTATTTCATTCTCATAGTTCCACCAGACCACTACTAGAAAACCTCCAAAAACTCAGTCTTTTACACACTTTTAGCCTTAAAATGCCCTACGATCATCAATATTACTAGAAAGCTTGTTATTTTCATCCTTTTCTTGCTAAACAACAGCAAAGAGAGGGAAAAAACTAAGCTTAAAGTCACTTCTTCAAGTAGAAAAGAAAGTTCAAGTTTTTTGGTATATTTTCTCTACCTTGTTCCAAATATTTTCTATTTCTATCATCTACATCATTTTAGTAAGCCCTTCATGGTTCCATGACCACCCTAGGACTCTCATGTATTATTGTTGCCTTGGTTGTAGTAGTTTTAGGATCTTGATGACCCTCTTGATACCTTGATGTTGTTTGGATATACAAATATGTCATACTTCATTTTCACAATCATAACAGCCTCTATTCATGTATTTCTTGTCGTGTTCCTTTCCTATTCACATGTTCATCTCATATTTAAATGTTTACCCTAACATGTGTTAAGTATGTTCATACATTTTCCTGCATTTTGATAGGTTTCATGAAGTAAAAATGTTTTTTTTTTTTTAAGATTCTAGCAAACTTTGTTCAAACATGTTCATCTTAAGCATGTTTATGCATCTTCTTGTCATTATCCTACATTTTTATGCTCTTTCACTGTCAAAATATCATCTTTGCTTGCTTGAATGTGTTGTTCATGTTAATTGCTATGTATGTTGCATTTCATTCATGACTCGTTTGTCAAAATGCATATATTTTTGCTAAAAATATGATTTTAAAAAAAATCCCTTCATGTTACCTCCAATAAATGGAGTACTAGCATAAATTTAATAATTCCATAAAATTGGTCTTCCAATTTTAAGGACAAATGAAGCATTCCAGATTTGGATTCATGATAACATAAGTTTTAAGATGCTATTTTTCAAACAAAAATAATTCCTTTTAGTTGAAAATATATAAAGCCTTGATCTTAAGCCTAACACCTTTATGGTGGCATGGTCAACAGGTTATTTCATCATCTCAAACTACTTTAGGATTGTGGAATGAACTCATAATTTTTTAAGATTTTTGGAACATTTTTATATTAATTTTTTATATTAATTTTTATCAAGTTACCTTTCCAACGGTACTCATTTACCCCCAAAGCCTTCGGATGAAGCTAAAATAAATTCAGAAAAAGAGAAACTGTGTTGTCGCCCCCTGTCCTAACCTAATTCTCGAAATGCCTTTATAGAGGGGATCGAATGTCTCGAAATGCATTCGATTGGTTCCCTACTACACAAAACCTTTAGGCTTGGATTAAGGTTTAATACAATTATTCTATTCAAATTTTTGATTTCTAAAAATTTAATCCAAGAATTATTTTCATGAAAAAATCCTAATGCTTTTTATATCTTCATAACATATAAGTGATATAAATTTTCCTCCAAAGCATGGATTTAGATTTTCCATAAAACTTCATGCATAAAAGGGGATTATATCTAAATAATGACTAAATGGAATCGATTATGTTGAAACTAAATCGAGATATAGTTAGTGAGTACTGATTTTGGGCACTGTGAGGGTGCTGATCCTTCCCACGCGTAACCAACTCCTAAACCTAACCAACGAATCTCTGGACCTTGTAGAGTTGGACATTAATGTTTCGAGTTTCATAACTAGGGATATTGTTTTCAATAGGCATACGATCATGCCTAGTCCGAAATAGTCGATGGCAACTCCAAATTTATGGTTATTTCCTGATAACTTTCCAAGAGTAGCTAGATAAGCGATTCATTCGAATCTTCCCCTTCACATTATCCTGCCTAATTAAAATCCTGACCAAGGATAACTCAAAGCTAAACTAGATTGCCATATATCTTTGCAGTCATATGCACCCGCTTCAGATTGTTCACAAAAAAAAACAAAGAAAAAAGGCATAGGGCAATAGCTTAGCGACTCCATTCGGGAGAACTGTGAGAGTTAGGCCTATGACTAGCTATGTCTTGCACGACCTATGGTTTTTCGCCTTCCAATATTATTTAGATGTAATTCCCTTTTATTTTTATTTTTTGACCTTTTACTTTTCGTGGCTTTCCTTTGTGATTGTTAAAGACTAGTCTGTTCCCAAATAAATATTGATTTAAATAAGTATGGTAATATGGGAGTAAAACAAAAGGTTTGACTATTTCTCTGGCACACACTGTGGACTTACATGTGCATTAGATTCCTACCAAACACCATGGTGAGGTCAATATCCTAATTATTAGGAAGAAGTGAACCATCCACCTTCGTGAGTAACCCTTCGAATAAGCATGGCAAAACTTTTCGGGGTATAAATTACCTATGTCTCTTGTGAGTACCGCTCTGCATTCGCATAGGGAAATACATCGACCTGATTGACCCATTCCACCAAACCTAAAATAGGCTTAGGATCGGGTGCCTTGGTTGTTCTTATTGGATGGAGGAATGATTCGGATACTGATTTAGGCGTCAGCTTAAACCCTTATGGTGAACCCTTTGAGCCTAACAATGTCAAACTATATTGAATCACTGTTAAAATAACCTTGGTAATAGGGTCACTCGGGGAGACTTTTTTTACCTTTACTCCTATATACCATGGTTACATGGGCAATGATGGATGAACATTGTCACTATATTTCTCATTTTATTTCATGATCATTTTTAGGGTATGTTGTTATGTTCTACTGCTCACCTTCTTCAATAAGTGAGTGATGGTGAGCGAATGTCATCACCTACAATGCCTCATAAAAAAGTTATATTTGACCAAAATAAGCCGTCATGCTTTCCAAATGATGGCTTAACTTGAACTCACCATAAATGTTGATGAATGAACGTCACCACTTAATTGGTCAGTCTTGTCCTTGTGAGGTATCTTGTCACCTTGCTAAAGGTGATTTTAAACTAGACACACCATTACGCTATTTGTTTGTTGTCAATTGTCATGTTCACTTATAGGCATCATAGTGCCTACTATCAGGGCAATTTCTATGATTTTTTTCTTTTTTGCTTCTCTTCTTCTTGCCAATATTCTCTAACTCTATACTACCTTATTATTTCATGTTTATGTCATATGCATTATTTCTTGCATCCAACATGTAGAGACAATTGACATCAAGCAATGGTGAATGAACACCATAATGCCTAGAGGATCTTTGCCCTATCAGCGTCATATTTCCTTGATAAGTTCTGGGGCATAATTCATCCATTTGTATGGATTCCTTACTCATATGGGCCATTTTACCATGGCCGATGCTATACATAGTGCATCTCATACATTACTAATACTATTTGCAATCTTAAAGAAAGAATTCCATGATAACATTTTCATGCTCATGACATCTTTTCATACCTTACATTAACATCTTTAGTGCACTCATTTGCATAAATGCTTGCATACTTCCATGTGCAACTCATGAACCTAAAGGAGTAGAGTGGTGGGCTGCATGAGTGCTAGAACTTTTCTAAAAAAAGCTTCTTTGTTCCTTAAGAGGTATCAAAGGAAAACTAACATTATTATCATGGGAGACGAGCACTTGGCCAGAATCAAGAGATTAGAGCTCATGCATAAAGAAGATCAAGAGCACATGCTTAATAAAAATGAAGAGCTATAAGCCCAGATAGTCATGTTGATGAAGATGGTATCAACCTTCATAAAAGAAAAAAGGATAAGCTAGTGTAACTGATGTTACAAAAGGGTCAACAAATTCCAAAAGATCGCATAATTGATGGCACCAGAGTTACACCTATCCAAGAGAAACCAATCTAGGAGCAACAACCTCACGTAACACTAATTCCACTGACGCACCCAATTATTTGCATGAATCCAGCTGTAGCACCTACACATCCTCGATTTTATGGGGCATGTACTATATCTTCCTCAACTCATTCGTGATTGCTCGATCTAAATGATTGTATGGAGCAAGAGGAACCTAAAGGTGTTAAACCTTTAGAAACTACAAAAGACCTTAGTAAATACCAATAGCTAGGAAAAAGACTTAGTGCAATCGAGGAAAATGACAAATCCAAAGTCATGGACTCTAAATCTCTGGGCCTAGTTTCCAAACTCATCATTCCACCCAAGTTTAAGGTACCCGAGTTCGAGCAGTATAATAAAACCACAGATCCGACTGCACATATCTGGATGTATAGTCGAAAGATAGTTGGGTATGAAAAGAATGAGAAACTTTTAAGTCATTACTTCTAAGATAGTCTAACTAAGGTAGCATCTCGATAGTACAATGAGCTGGAAAGAACAAAAATCCAAACTTGGGTTAATCTTGCTAGACCCTTTTTGGACTGATACAAGCACGTTTCTAACTAGGTAACCAATAGGTTATCTTTGAGAAACATGGAGAAAATGCCTACCAAGACCTTTAGGTAATATGCCAAAGATGAAGAAAAGAGCCGACACAAGTACATCTGCCATTAAATGAGAAAAAGATAATCGTATACTTTGTTGAAACACTACATGCCCCTTTTTAGGACAAGCTTATAGGGAATGCCATAAAGAACTTTGCTAATTTGATCATGTCTGGGGAAATGATTGAGAATGTAATCAAAAATGGAAAACTTGGGAAAGAGGAGCTACTTTACACTAAAGGAAGGAAAATACCTATAGATGAAAGAGATGAGGTTCAAGCCTTAACCTTCAAAGAGTAGTCGACAAAGAATTTTACCTTTCACCATCCGTACGCCATAAGCCAAATGGTTCACCCCTTCAGGGGTAGTCTTGCATCAATTTCATACCTAAATTTTTACCCACTGGCATCTCTTACAACACATAACTCAGTACCTATAACCCCGATTAGACCAACCATCAACCAAAAGGGTTAGGGAGTGCTCAAAATAGATAGTGGGGTAGTCAGACAGAACCCCTATAAAACCAATCCTAATAGCATACACCAAATTACTTCCCCTGCTTATCCATGATCAGTTAATTATGCCAATCTACTCTGAACCTCTACAGCCACCCTACCAAAAAGGTTATGACACCATTGCTTGCATATATCATAGAGGGTGCATAAGTCCTTCCAAAAATGAATGTAGGACTTTGAAGAGAAAAATGCAACAATTGATTGAAATGGAGCAGTTAGATCTTGATCAATTATGAAATAGGATGTATGAACCTAAGACAATGAGGGCGTTCTAATTTAGCATGCTTCATGTGAAACGTTTGTCTTCAAAATGCTGTCTTTTATGAAATCAACATGTTTTAAACTTTTAATTGTGTATTTAATGAAAGCATGATATTAAAAGTCTCAAGAATACTGACGGTTGCTTACATTTTTATCTTTCTTTTAGCATTCCATGCATAAAACTAACTAATTACAAGACCCAAAACTTCAGAAAGTCAGTTTTAAACCATGCCACATGGCCACACCAGAACCATTAAATGCACAAAAACCTTGACTTAGGCTAGGAATGATAAAAACCATTTTTTTAGTTATTTATAAACCCCTTAGGAACCACTTAAACATGATATTTTCTTAAAGTCCTATCGATAGTAATTTGACACGTATTAAGATTAAGTAAAAAAAACATCCACCTTCTTCTCGACAAACTAAAACCCAAGCTACCAAGCCATATCCTGAATGCTTTTCAAATCACATCTTAGGGGCAACGCCACCAAACTAACGTACGTCCCCAGCATAACCTCTGGGTCCCTCGTTCTCTTATTTCATTTTGATACCTTTACAAGCCTTTCTCGAAACATTTCTTGTGTCTCTACCATGACCTCTTAATCCCTGACTTTTTCTTTTCAAATATTTACCAAAGACCTTTCTTAAGGCATTTTTTTATGACCCTCCATGGCCCTGTCTTTAGTTCTTCCCTATCATCTTGATATCATGGAACTTGAATCCTTTGTTAATGCAAACCCTCAAGGATTGAATAGAGAATGTGATTTCCCATCAATGGCAAACCAGAACAGGGCATGCCTAAGCATATGAACTGAAAAAGGAGTAAAAAGGAGAACTTAGGCATGCTTTTAAAATATAAGAAAGATAAAATATGAAAATTCATTGAAGTTCATTTTTAAAGGAACATTCTCTGTGAAATGGTTATTCAAGTTCACATAGTGATGTTTGAGATGAAAAATGGTCATCTTTCATCATCCTCTCTCAAGTTAGAAAACTTCCCATTTTTTTACCTTTTCAAGCCTAATAAATTCATTCTTTTGAAACCTTGATCAAGTACCACTTCCCACATTGAGGGGGAAAGAAAACTTGTTTAAGGAGTATGGGGGATAGATATCCCATTTAATAATTCTGAGAATGCTTAACATCAAGGGGTAAATAGGAAACATACAAAGTTTCCAAAATCTAAGATTTCCTCCAATGATGAAAAAATAAAATAAAAAAGGAAAAAAATGAGAAAAAAAAAAGAAAAAAAAGTAAGCAAAATCAAAATCAAGAAAAAGAAATAGAAGATCAAGAAACAAAGACATGTATACCCTCACAAAAAGAAATAATCCTTGATCCAATCACTTTTAAATGCCATATTTTGGGCCTTTATACCCATTCCTTCAAAACCATGAACCTTGACTTACATTACAATCCTTAAAAAGTCTATTTTGATTAAACATTACCATGTGAACTGATGAACCCATTCTTTGGGAAATTATTTTTTTAATAAATTTTGAGCCTTTTTAATAATCATAATGATGCAATCAAACAAAAAAAATCAAAAACAAAAAGATTAAAGCTCGAGGGTGAAAACCCAAATGGGCAATCTAGAGCAACATAATGAATTTTCAATATCATTTATGAGGTTACCGAGCTCTTGACAAGGAAGCCATCATTCCAAAGAGATCCATGAACATCTCCAGAGTGTCATCTTTAGAGGGATCAACTTTTAGAATTACATTCCTCACCTTTGCAGATCAGCTTTAAAATCCTAAACCTATCATGGCTAATCCTAGTGCCACTCAAAGTATCAACAGTGAGAGGCTTAAAAAAAATCTCAAATTTGTTTGGTTTTCAAAGAATTCATAAAGATTGGTCCATTCATGAGCCTAGAAAAACAAGGAATTCATTTCACCTATCTTTAAACTTTCTTGAAAAAGCCTAGTTGCCATTCAAAAAATCTTCTAACCATAGATCAACAGTCTTCAAAAGACTTGAATATCATGCTAACTAGTGAATTTTTATCAAATGAACATTTTAAGCAAGAAAAGGCAATAGTTTTCCAATCACGGGGCAAAACTAAGATTAGAATGCTTCTTAATCAAAGAGAAAAACCATCAAGAAAGATTAAGTTAGATTCAAAAAGAGCCAGCTGTAGTTTCAACCTCTATACCCCCAGTAAGCATACGTGTCATCCTTCATGAAAATATGCATACTTTGCATAGGCATTTGAGCAACACTTATCAACATACACTTCACTTCAAGCTTAGTACTGATAATAGCTAGTCTTGGTGTTTGCACTCATAGGCATCAGCACTCATGTGAATACACGAACATTAACACTCTTATGCATTCTTACCCACCTTAAATTGTACTCATGCGCACCCTTATTTAGAAGCATTTTGCATTCAGATGCATCTGTTTATACAAGCATTCACACTCATGTGCATCCACATTGGTACATTAACACCTATGTGTTGTCTCTTTTGTACTAAGCATTTACTCATGTACTTGTGCTCTCACATGCATCTTTATTTGCTTACATCCACACTGATTGAAATCTTATCTACCTTCACACTCACGCTCGTCTTGGTTTACGAGATTTGCACTTACATGAATTTTTATTGTACTCATGTACAGCCTTGCTTATGTATTCAAGTATTTGCATTCTTGTGCATTTTCATTCGCATCCAATAGTACTTAAGGGTAACCATGTCATAGGTATTTACATTCACATGCATTTGCATTTTAGCACATTCATATTCGTAAACAGTCACCATGTTGCCTTGCATGGATGGGCATCTTGATATCAAGCATTACTATTAACTTACTCGCATAACATGGTGTTTTTGCCTAGCATTGACATTCATGGCATACATCACATCTCCTCTATTGAGGGTGTCAACCAGAAACCTTTAAAGCCTCTCTTGTGGATATTTCCAATGTTTTCCAAAACCTCACTCAAGGACATTTCATCAAAAAATTTAAAGCCTTTTTTGAGGATGTTACGTCAAAAACCATCAAAACCTCTCTTGAGGATATTTTAGCAAAACTTTTAAAGCCTCTATTGAGGATATTTCTAAAGTTTTCAAAGCCTCTCTTAAAGATATTTCATAAAAAAACTTTTAAAACCTCTTTTGAGGATGTTACTTCAAAAACATTTAAAGCCTCTTTTGAGGATATTTTAGCAAAACTTTCAAAGCCACTCTTGAGGATATTTCCAAAGCTTATCTTGAGGATGTTTCATTAAAAACTTTCAAAGCCTCTCTCGAGTACGTCTTTCATCAATCAAAAATTACAGCCTCTCTTGAGGATATTTCTAAAGTTTTCCAAAGCCTCTCTTGAGGACATTTCATTAAAAGATTTCAAAGCCTTTCTCGAGGATCTTACTTCAAAAACGATCAAAGCCTTTCTTGAGGATATTTTAGCAAAACTTTTGAAGCCTCTCTTAAAGATATTTCTAAAGTTTTTAAAGCCTCAGGACATCTCATTGGAAATCTTTCAAAGCCTCTATTGAGGACGTTATTTCAAAAACCTTCAAAGCCTCTCTTGAGGACTTTACTTTAAAAACCTTCAAAGCCTCTCTTGAGAATATTTTAGGAA
>JBBYHM010404458.1:0-12834 GCA_038381775.1 Adansonia rubrostipa
TATGAGAATCCAAGATTGTCTTGTTTGATAGACAAACTTTGATTCTATGGAAAATATGGAAAGAAAAGCTTTTCTTGCAAAACCAAAGCTTCAGTATCATGTATCCCAATGAGGAGAACATGATTGCAGTGCCTATTCACAAAAAATGAATATTATTATGAGAATTCCAAGTTTACCTTATTTGACAGATTAACTTTGATTATAAGGAAAATGGTGGAGAGAAAAGCTTTTATTGCCAAACCAAGGCACGAAGATCATGTAGCCAAAAAGGAGAACATGATTGTTGGGCGAATTAAAAAATAGAGATTATTGCAACAGTCCAAGATTGTCCTGTTTAACGGATGAACTTTGATTTTATAGAAAATGTGGAAAGAAAAGTTTTCTTGCCAAACCAAAGCATTAGTATCATGTATTCCAATAAGGAAAACATGATTATAGTGCCAAATCATAAAAAAAATGATAATTATTACGAGAATCCATGTTTGTCTTATTTAATAGGTGAACTTTAATTCTAAGGAAAATGATAGAGGGAAAAGCTTTTCTTGGAAAGCCAAAGCACCAATATATTATATCCCAATGAGGAGAACATGATTGTCATGCCGATTCACATAAAAAATGGAGATTATTACAAGAATTCAAGTTTGTCTAATTTGATGGATACTTTGATTCCATGGAAAATATGGAAAGAAAAGCTTCACTTGCCAAATCAAATCATTAGTATCAAGTATCCCAATAAGGAAAACATGATTGTGGGGTGCAATTAAAAAAGAATGAAAATTATTATGAGAATCCAAGTTTGTCTCACTTGACAGATAAATTTTGATTAAAGGCTAATGGTGGAAAGAAAAGCTTTTCCTGCCAAACGAAAGCATCAGTATCATTATCCCAATAAGGGGAACATGATTGGAGTGCCAAACTTCAAAAAGAATGAAGATTATTATGAGAATGCAAGTTTGTCTCATTTGGCAGATGGACTTTGATTGTAAAGGAAACGAAGGAGACTTTTCTTGCCAAACAAAGCACCAATACCATGTATCCTAATGAGGAGAACATGATTGTGGTGCCTAATCACAATAAAATGAATATTATTATAAGAATCCTAGTTTGTCTCATTTTATGGATGAACTTTGATTATAAGAAAAATGGTAGAGAGAAAAGCTTTTATTGCCAAACCAAAGCACAAAGATCGTGTAGCCAAAGAGGGGAACGTATTGTAGTGCCCAATAACAAAAAAAATGGAGATTATTATGAGAATCCAAGTTTGTCTCATTTGACAGATGAACTCTGATTCTAAGGGGAATGGTAGAAAAAAAGCTTTTTTTGCCAAACCAAAACATCAGTATCAAGTATCATAACACGAAAAACATAATCATGGTGCCCAATCACAAAAGAATAAAGATTATTATGAGAATCCAAGTTTATCTTACTTGACAGATGAATTTTAATTAAAAGGAAAATGGTGGAGAGAAAAGCTTTTTTTGCAAAATCAAAGCACTAATATCATATAACCCAATAAGTAGAACATGATTGTAGTGCCCAATCACAAAAGCAGTGGAGATTATTACAAGAATCACCATTTGTCTTGATTCACGGATGAACTTTGATTCTAAAGAAAATAGTGGAAGAAAAAGCTCTTCTTGGAAAGCAAAAGCACCAATATCATATATCCCAATAAGGAAGACATGATTATCATGCCGATTCATAAAAAAATGAAGATTATTATGAGAATCCAAGTTTTTCTCAATTCATGGATGAAGTTTCATTTTATGGAGAATGTGGAAAGAAATGCTTTTCTTGCCAAAAGAAAGCATCGATGTCATGTATCCCAATGAGGATAACTTGATTGTGGTGCCTAATCACAAAAAAATGAATATCACTATGAGAATCCAAGTTTGCTTATTTGATGGATGAGCTTTGGTTATAAGGAACATGATGGAGAAAAAAGCTTTTATTGCCAAACTAAAGCACGAAGATCGTGTAGCCAAAGAGGAGAATGTGATTGCAATGCCTAATAAAAAAATGAAGATTATTACGAGAATCCATGTTTATCTTATTTGATGAATGAACTTTCATTCAAAAGAAAATGGTGGAAAGAAAAGTTTTTCTTGCCAAACCAAAACATCTATATCAAGTATCCCAATGAGGAAAACATGATTGTGGTGCCCAATCATAAAAGAATAAAGATTATTATGAGAATCCAAGTTCGTCTCTCTTAACGGATAAACTTTTATTAAAAGGAAAATGGTGGAGAGAAAAGCTTTTCTTGCAGAATTAAAGCATCAATATCATGTATCCCAATGAGTAGGACATGATTATTGTGCCCAATCATAAAAATAGTGGAGATTATCATGAGAATCATCATTTGTCTCAATTCACGAATGAACTTGGATTATAAGGAAAATGGTGGAGAAAAAAGCTTTTCTTGGATAGCTAAAGCACAATATCATGTAACCCAATAAGGAGAACATGATTGTCATACTGATTAAGAAAAAAATGGAGATAATTATAAGGATCAAAGTTTGTCTCATTTGATGAACAGACTTTGATTCTATGGAAAATATGGAAAGAAAAGCTTTTCTTACCAAACCAAAGCATCATTATCATGTATCCCAATAAGGGGAACATGACAGTGGTGCCCAATGACAAAAAATTAAATATGGTTACGAGAATCCAAATTTATCTCATTTGATGGATGAACTTTGATTTTAAGAAAAATGGTGGAGGGAAAAGCTTTTCTTGGAAAGCCAAAGCACCAATATCATGTAGCCCAATGAGGAGAACATGATTGTCATGCCAATTAATATAAAAAATGGAGATTATTACATGAATCCAAGTTTATCTTATTTGATGGATGAACTTTGATTCTATGAAAAATGTAGAAAGAAAAACTTTTTTTGCCAAACCAAAGCATCAGTATCAAGTATCCCAATAAGGAAAACATGATTGTTGTGCCCATTCAAAAAAGAATGAAGATTATTACGAGAATCTAAGTTTGTCTCAATTGGCGGATAAACATTGATTCTAAAGAAAATGATGGAGGGAAAAGTTTTTCTTGGAGAGGCAAAACACCTATATCATGTATCCCAATGAGAAGAACATGATTGTCATGCCGATTCACCTAAAAAATAGAGATTATTACAAGATTCAAAGTTTGTTTTATTGATAGATGAACTTTGATTCTATTAAAAATGCAAATAAAAACTTTTCTTTCAAAACCAAGGCATCAGTATCAAGTATCCCAATAAGAAAAAATTGATTGTGGTGCCTAATCATAAAAGAATGAGGATTATTATGAGAATCCAAGTTTGTCTCACTTAACGAATGAACTTTGATTAAAAGGAAAATGGTGGAGAGAAAAGTTTTTCTTGCAAAATCAAACCACCAATGTGGCATATCCCAATGACTACAACATGATTATAGTGCCAAACTTCAAAAAGAACAAAAATTATTATGAAAATCCAAGTTTATCTTATTTGATGGATAAACTTTGATTGTAAGGAAAATGAGGGAGAGAAAGCTTTTCCTGCTAAACCAAAGCACCAATATCATGTATCCCTATAGGAAGAACATGATTATAGTGCTGAATCAAAAAATAAAGATTATTATAAGAATCCAAGTTTGTCTCGTCTGATAGATAAACCTTGATTTTATGGAAAATGTAGAAAGAAATGCTTTTCATGCCAAACCAAAGCATTAGGGTCATGTATCCCAATGAGGAGAACATGATTATGGTGCTTAATCATAAAAAAAATGAATATTATAATGAGAATCCAAGTTTATCTCATTTGATGGATTAACTTTGATTTGAAGGAAAATAATGGAGAGAAAAGCTTTTATTGCCAAACTAAGGCATAAAGATCGTGTAGCAAAAGAGAAGAACATGATCGTAGTGCAAATTAAAAAAATAGAGATTATTACGATAATCCAAGATTGTCTTCTTTGATAGACAAACTTTTATTCTGTGGAAAATGTGGAAAGAAAAACTTTTTTTGCCAAACCAAAGCATTAGTATCATGTATTCCAATAAGGAAAACATGATTGTGGTGCCCAATCACAAAGGAATGAATATTACTACAAGAATCCAAGTTTGTTTCACTTGATGGATGAACTTTGATTCTAAGAAAAATGGTGGAAATGAATGCTTTTCCTACCAAATAAAAGCATCAATATCATGTATCCAAATAATGAGACATGATCTTAGTGCAAAACTTCAAAAAGAATGAAGATTATTGTGAGAATGCAAGTTTGTCTCATTCGATAGATGAACTTTGATTGTAAGGAAAATGGGGGAGAGAAAGCTTATCTTGCCAAACCAAAGCACCAATATTGTGTAACCCAATGAGGAGAACATGATGTAGTGTCGAATCATAAAAAAATGGAGATTATTATGAGAATCCAAGTTTGTCTCGTTTGATAGATGAACCTTGATTTTATGGAAAATTTGGAAAGAAATGCTTTTCATGCCAAACCAAAGTATTAGTGTCATGTATCCCAATGAGGAGAAAATGACTATGGTGCCCAATAACAAAAAAATGAATATTATTGCAAGAATTCTAAATTTGTCTCATTTAACGGATGAACTTTGAGTGTAAGGAAAATAGTGGAGAGAAAAGCTTTTATTGCCAAACCAAAGCATAAAGATCGTGTGGCCAGAAAGGAGAACATGATTGTCACAAGAATTAAAAAAATGATATTCTTACTAGAATCCAAGACTATCTTGTTTGACAGATAAACTTTGATTCTATGGAAAATGTTGATAGAAAAGCTTTTCTTGCCAAGCCAAAGCATTAGTATCATTTATCCCAATGAGGAGAACATGATTGTGGTGCCCAATCACAAAAAAAAATGATTATTATTAAGAGAATTCCAAGTTTATCTCATTTGATAGATTAGCTTTGATTATAAGGAAAATGGTGGAGAGAAAAGCTTTTATTGCCAAACCAAAGCATAAAGATCATGTAGCTAAAGAGGAGAACATGATTGTAAGGTGAATTAAAAAATAGAGATTATTATGACTATCCAAGATTGTCTTGTTCAGTGAATAAACTTTGATTCTATGGAAAATGTGGAAAGAAAAGTTTTTCTTGCCAAACCAAAGCATTTGTATCATGTATCACAAAAAAATCAATATTATTATGAGAGTCCACATTTGTCTCATTTAACAGTGAACTTTGATTCTAAGGAAAATGATGGAGGGAAAAACTTTTCTTGGAAAGCCAAAGCACCAATATCTTATATCCCAATAAGGAGAACATGATTGTCATGCCGATTTGCATAAAAAATTGAAATTATTACAAGAATTCAAGTTCGCCTCATTTGATGGATGAACTGTGATTCTATGGAAAATGTGGGAAGAATGCTTTTCTTGCCAAACCAAAGCATTAGTATCAAGTATCCTAATAAGGAAAACATGATTATGGTGCCTAATTACAAAAGAATGAAGATTATTATGAGAATCCAAGTTTGTCTCACTTGATGGATGACCTTTGATTTGAAGGAAAATGATGGAAATGAAAGCTTTTCTTGCTAAACGAAAGCATCATAATCATGTATCCCAATAAGTGGAACATGATTGTAGTGCCAAACGTTAAAAAGAATGAAGATATTATGAGACTGCGAATTTGTCTCATTTGATAAATGAACTTTGATTGTAAGGAAAATAGGGGAGAGAAAGCTTTTCTTCCATGCCTAAGCACCAATATCATGTATCCCAATAAGGAAAACATGATTGTAGTAACAAATAACAAAAAAAGTGAAAATTATTATAAGAATCCAAGTTCATCTCATTTGACGGATGAACCTTAATTATAAGGAAAATGGTAGAGAGAAAAGCTTTTATTGCCAACCAAAGCACGAAGGTCCTGTAGCCAAAGAAGAGAATGTGATTACAGTGCACAATAACAAAAAAAATGTAAATTATTATGGGAATCCAAGTTTGTCTCGTTTGACAAATAAACTTTGATTCTAGGGAAAATGGTGGAAAGAAAAGCTTTTCTTGCCAAACTAAAACATCAATATCAAGTATCACAATGAGGAAAACTTGATTGTGGTGCCTAATTATAAGAGAATAAAGATTATTATGAGAATCCAAGTTTGTCTCACTTGATGGATGAACTTTGATTAAAAGGAAAATGGTGGAGGTAAAAGGTTTTCTTGTAGAATCAAAACACCAATATCATGTATCCTAAAGAGTAGAACATGATTGTAGTGCCCAATCACAAAAGGAATAGAGCTTATTACGAAAATCATCATTTATCTCAGTTCACGGATAAACTTTTATTCTATGAAAAATGGTAAAGGGAAAAACTCTTCTTGGAAAGTCGAAGCACCAATATCATGTATCCGAATGAGAAGGACATGATTGTCATGCCGATTCAAAAAAAATGGAGATTATTACGAGAATCCAAGTTTCTCTCATTTGATAGATGAAGTTTGATTTTATGGAAAATATGGAAAGAAATGCTTTTCTTGCCAAACCAAAGCATCAGTGTCATGTATCTAATTGAGGAAAACTTGATTGTGGTGCCCAATCATAAAATAATGAATATTATTATGAGAATCCAAGTTTGTCTCATTTGATGGATAAACTTTGATTATAAGAAAAATGGTGAAGAGAAAAGCTTCTATTGTTAATCCAAAGCACGAAGATCATGTAACCCAAGAGGAGAACATGATTGCAGTGCCCAATAACAAAAAAATGGAGATTATTATGAGAATCCAAGTCTTCTTTGATGAATGAACTTTGATTCTAGGGAAAATGGCGGAAAGAAAAGCTTTTCTTGCCAAACCAAACATCAGTATCAAGTATCCTAATGAGGAAAACATGATTGTGGTGACTAATGACAAACGAATGAAGATTATTACGAGAATCCAAGTTTGTCTCACTTAATGCATTACCTTTGATTAAAAGGAAAATGGTGGAGAGAAAGGCTTTTCTTGCAAAATTAAAGCATTAGTATGATGTATCCTAATGAGCAGGACATGATTGTGGTGCCTAATCATAAAAAGATGGAGATTATTACGAGAATCATCATTTATCTTAATTCATAAATGAACTTTGATTATAAGGAAAATGGTCAAGGGAAAAGCTTTTCTTGGATAGCCAAAGCACAATATCATGTATCCTAATGTGAAGCACATGATTGTCATGCCGATTCATAAAATGGAGATTATTATGAGAATCCAAGTTTCTTTCATTTGATGGATGAACTTTGATTCTATGGAAAATATGGAAAAAGAAGCTTTTCTTGCCAAACTAAAGCATTAGTATCAAGTATCCTAATGAGTAAAATATGATTGTGTTGTTATTATGAGAATCCAAATTTGTCTCACTTGATGGATGAACTTTTTTCGAAGGAATATGGTGGGAAGGAAAGCATCAATATTATGTATCCCAATAAGGAGAACATGATTGTAGTGACAAACTTAAAAAAATGAAGATTATTATGAGAATGCAAGTTTGTCTCATTTGACAGATGAACTTTGATTGCAAGGAAAATGGGGGAGAGAAAGCTTTTCTTGCCAAACCAAAGCACCAATATCGTATATCCCAATGAGGAGAACATAAATATAGCCCCGATTCAGAAAAAAATGGAGATTGTTATAAGATTCCAAGTTTGTCTCGTCCAATGGATGAACCTTGATTTTATGGAAAATATGGAAAAAATGCTTTTCTTGTCAAACCAAAGCATCAATATGTTGTATCCCAAAGAGGAGAACATGATTGTGGTTCCTGTCGTAACGTGCCCCAGGGTGGATCCTCATGGATCTATGGGTGCATATGACTTAAAATATTTTTCTGATTGGAAATGTTTTCTTGACCGAGACTTTTCATTCACGACGTGATGAGAATGAGAAAGTACAAATTCTCAACTATAAGATGAATCACTTATCTTGTTGATCTCAGATGACCATCATAAAATGGCCAATGCTTTGAGTCACTACCAATATTTCAGGCTAGGCATGATTGGATGCCTATTGAAACTCATATTTTGAGTTACAAAACTTAAAACAGTGATCCCGTGGCCTATGTAGTGCAAATATTTGCCGTTAAGGTTCAGGAGTTAGTTACGCATGATAAGGTACAAACCTCTTCGTGATGCCCAAAATCGGTACCTTACTAGTGATGTCTTATCTCAGTTTTGATTCTTTCGATCTTAACTTATCATTATTCCTTATAACCCCCTTTTAATGCATGATTTTTATACAAATACAAGTCCAAGTTTTGATGAAAAAAATTTAATCTCCTACATGACCCAGAGAGATGGGGAACATAGAAATTTTTAATAAAATAACCTCTGGATTTTACTTTGAAAATGGAATGTTCCATTTTGGGCACTGGAGAGATACCCACGCAGAACATTACCTTTAATTTTATGTGAAATAATTTGAAAACATGAATGCAAATAATCATCACAAAGAAATCACGTTAGTAAGGCAACAATGAAGTAACATAACATCGATCATTCAATGCAATGATAAAGAAAAAGAATAGACTATTGGAATTTATGTTGTAGTTGGCATCGATTATCTTGGAATAACTGAATCAACAATTTTCAAGATGCATTTGGGTTTCTTAATTGGACAAGATTTGTTTGACACATTCATGGAAGTCCGAGAAGGAGGAAAAAAATTAATTGTAGTTGAAAGACAAGGTTGGAGTATCCCTATGGATAACAAATAATTTAACATAGGAAGATTTTTAAATCTTGTTAATTTTAAAAAATGGGGTTGGAGTATCCCTTCAGAAGGTCAAGGTTGGATTATCCCCATGGATGATAAATAATTTCAATAAAGGAAGGTTTCTTAAATCTTGAAAATTTAAAAAAAAAATAGGGTTGAAGTATCCCCTCAGAAGGTTAAGCTTGGACTATCCCTGAAAATGACATATCTAATGCTTTTTAAAGAAATTGAGTTAGAAAACTTAAATTGACAAAACTTTGTGACTTAGAAAACCAATGAGCATTTAACAACCTTTGGCAAAAGAAATTATTGTGAATAAGTATGGTAAAGATGTAAAATATGTTTATGCCTTAATACGAGCCTATGGGAAGTCAAAGCATGTTCTCAAGGCTGATCGAGGTGATATGATGACATTCAAAGGTCTCGAGACAAAGCTCAGGAAAAAAACTTAATTTTGACCATAACCAAAAATAGGGGACAACATCATGCTATCCCATTTCCCAAATTTATTCTAAATTGGTTTGAAGGCTTTAGAGGGTGGACAAGATGCCATTAGAAAGGTAACTCAACAAGGGTCAATCTAAAAATATTCCCGATATCCCAAAAAGTCACTACTCTCAGGTAACAAAATTTCAAGTTCAATCTATTACACTACTGGTGAGCATACGAGGGACAAGGTGTATCAAAATTTGAAAAACCATTTTGGACTCATTTGGTATCAAAAAATTGCAAATAATACCTTTCTAGAGAGGGAATTTCATGAACATTTTAGGAAAAATGCTGGATGAACTTAGAAAAACCTTTTGGTGGGCTTAAAAGGCCCAAGTAGAATGCACTTTGTTTATTCTAGGGATTCTGGATAGTCTACATTTGAAAAATATAACTCTTTCATCCAGATTGATCCGAGGATGAACAAGACCTTGTTTTAAAGGTATTTTGATGCACTTTCAGAGAAAAATATTATAGAATTCACAAATCATCGTTTGGAATTTTAAAGTGATTTTTCAATTTCTAATAGTGCTATTGCTAATAGGGGACAAAGCAAAGCAGAGGATATTTCTTATTTTCTTTATGTTAACAGGTCCTAACTTAGGTCATCGACATTCAAACATCCATAACTGAAGGGAAAGAATGGCATGAGCATTACGAACTCATTTGCATAGCCCTAAAGTATTTTGGGATGATGAAATAGCCTGTTGATCATACCACTCAAGGTTTTGACTCAAAAACAAGGCACGAACATTTCAAGAACAAGTGTAAGGCCTTTTTTGTTGGAAAATCAAAAATTTGAGCTCGTTTAACCATGATTCTAGATCTAGAAAACTTAATTTTTCCTAGGATTTTTTTGCTAACTTTAAGGAAAATGCCAAGTTCATGCTAGTTCTCATTGGTTGAGGTTGGCATGCTTGGCTTGGAGAGGTTTTGAAAATCATTTTTTTACAACCTTCAAAAATGCACTTTAATAAGAAAAAGACAACAAATAAACAAGGGGATGTCATATAACATGAATGGGGATGCTAACTTTACCAATGGTTTAGACAAAGAAACTATTATGCACTTTGACAAGAAAATATTATGGATGCTAAAAATGATAATGATTCATGCAAGCTAATGTGTAAATGTGCTTGAAATATATTAGGCTAATGATTCATACATGGATTAATCATAACAAGATGCATGGATATGGCATAAAATGCCTGAGTAAGAGCTATCAAAATAATCAGGATGAAATGAGGCATTTTGCACATCAAAGGGGCATTAAGGCATCTAAATCCTAAACTACCACAACCAAAAGCTACAATAATGCATGATAATCCTAAGAGGGTGATGGAAAAATAGAGAGCTAACCAAAATAATGAAGGTACTAAAAAACAAAAAATGAAAGTGATAAAGTAGGAAGTTATACCAATAAGACTTCACTTTAGGCCAAATAGTTGGAGTAGTAGAGATAGCTTGAATTTTCCTACTTTTCTTGTTGTAAATAAGCAAGAAAAAGAGAGAAACAATGAGGTTTTTGGTTCTGGTATGGATGGGTGTGATTTTTAGAATGTGTACTAGATGAGAGTGAGTGTTTTAGGGCTGTTTTTGGGTGGTGAGTGAAAGCTATAGGTTTTGATTTTCTTGATGCATGAATGTTTTGGAAGCTAAAAATGGCCTGGAATCTAACCTTTCTTAGCTGAGATATAAGTAGTCTATTTATACTAGCATTTTAAAGCCAATTTATAGATGTTTTTGGTCATTTCTCAAGGAGGACAAATTGATATCAGCTTGGTGGCTATAGAGTGGCTGTAGGGAGCAATTTACTACCAATGTGATAGACATAGGGTGGTTGGTTTAAATGCTAAAATGATTTTCTAGCAAATAGGGTAGCTGATGGTGATCTTAGTCAACAAACTAGGGAGGAGTAAGGTGATCATGTGACATTGACCCATTTGATCTAATTTCAACCTCAAAAAAATGTTTTGATTAATTCAAAAGTCCAAATTCATAATTTGATATGGGTTTTGATCTTTCTGATGCAAAGAAACAAGTTAAAATTAAGTTTTTGATCAACGATAGATGAGTGAAGAATGCTCAGACCATAGAAAATGGCTTGTATGTATCGATACATTGCAGAATGTATCGATACATTTGGTCCAAAAACCTTAAGTGTATCGATAATATGAACCATTATATCGATACATGCTAATATGTATCGATACATTTCTTTACAGAATGCACATTTTAGTCTTAGATGGCCTAGTATCGATACATGAGCTCTTATATCGATACATAAGCTTATATATCGATATATTTACATTTTGTATCGATACAAATAGGGAAATTTTAAATTTTAGCATGTTAGAGTATTGTATCGATACATAAGAACCATGTATCGATACATTCAAGAAAAAATATGAGTTTTCTCATATATTTTATCCCAGACGCCTTGAACTATGTCATTTAATGCCACATCTTTGCATTTACCTTTGATATCATCCATAGGCCTTATTGACCACCTTAAAATATCATCGCCCTCTCATATGTCCATGCCCTAGTTTGCTAAAAAAATTAGCTCAGGCAAAATAAAGTGTCTACAGCTACCCTTCTTTGACCATTGTTAAGAATCAAGAATAGGGCAAAGACAAATAGACACTATTTTATCTAGAGTGGAATGATGCTCCCTGGAACACTTATAAAGAAATAAATTGTAATTAACTTCACTGTGATAAGTGTAGTGTATTAGTAGTGATCCTAACAGAGGTTTAAGTGAATTTTGTAAGGTTTGCCTCCTTACATGGGTGTTAGGTTTTCTATGGTTTTACTCTCTCAGATAGGTACAGAGTAACGTGAATTTTATATGGGTGCTGCCAACTTATGCAGTCTTTGACATAAACTTATGGGCCATGAACTTATATGGGCTTTGATTCAAGTATCGCCTGTTCGTGCGGGCTTTGACTTAGACTTGGGTGCCACTAACTTATGTGGGATTTAACTTGGTGCAGCCAACTTGTGTGGGCTTTTACTTAAACTTGGGTGCCACCAGCTTATGTGCGATTTGATTCAAGTGCCACCAACTCATGCAAACTTTAACTTAAACTTGGGTGCCACCAGCTTGTGTGGGCTTTGACTCGAGCATCGCCAGCTTATGCGGGTTTTGACTTAGTCTTAGGTGCCACCAGCTTGTACGGGCTTTGACTCAGGTACTGCCAGCTTGTGTAGGCTTTAAAAATGTGCCACTGACTTATGGGCTTTGACTAGGGTGCCGCTAGTTTATGCAAGTTTTGACTTAGACTTGGGTGCCACCAGCTTGTATGGGCATTGACTCGAATGTTGTTAGCTTGTACGAGCTTTGGCTTAGACTTGGGTGCCACTAGCTTGTGTGGGCCTTAAATCGGGTGCTGCCAGCTTGTGCGGGCTTTGACTTAGACTTGGGTGCCATCAACTCATATGGGCTTTGACTTGAGTGCTTATGAAAAAGGATGCCACTTACTTATGACCTTTTGGAAAAGTGCCACTGAATTGTGGGCTTTAAAAGGGTGCCACTAACTTGTGGGCTTTTCAAAAGGCTGCCATTGGCATGTGGGCTTTAAAGAGGGTGCCACTAACTTGTGGGCTTTGAAAAGGGTGCCACTGACTTGTGGGCTTTTGAAAAGAGTGCCACTGACTTGT
>JBBYHM010404468.1:3464-61787 GCA_038381775.1 Adansonia rubrostipa
TTTTTTATCTTTCATTCATGTACTATAAGACAGCTCTAGGTATTATGCTCTACTACTTTTATTTCATTGGTTCTACCATGCAGAGTGGTGGTGCAAAAAGGCTGTAACAGCCTATAATTGGAGAAAAGCCAATGTGCCCTTTGAAAAACCATATATTTCATGAAAAAGTCCCTTTTCATTAGCTATTTAAGCTTTAAAAATTTGTTTGAGTCCAATCATGAGCCCATAGCAAAGGCATGGTATGAATTATGATGATTCTTGGTGTAAAAAATGTGTTGCATTAGATTTTTAAAGGCTAAAAAATGGTCGAGCTGGGTAAAAATACCTTGATGTATCGATACAACACACTTTAGATTAATACATATGGCAATTGTTACCCATGAGTATCAATACAATGAAGTGTGTATCAATACCAAGAGCAAAAATTTATTTTTAGTCTCGAGATTTAGAGGTATGTATCAATCACAACTATACCTATTGCCAAGGCCTTCATCAATACAAAAACAATAAATGTCGAGACCATACCTTAAGTATTGATGCCAAACATTCTTATATCAATACTACATATGAAAATTTGAATTTTTAGTGACATGAAAGCATTATATCAATACTTATGCACTAATGTGATTGCATGTTCCTTATGGCTAGTATTGAGCCTCACCTTGGTCACAAACGATGGAAAACTAACCTATTTCATCTGAATCACTTCAGGGACACTGCAAATAGTGACTTTTGATGCCTTATTTTTCATTTTTTTCCTTAATACTACCCATAGGCATTTCAAACCCCACCAAAAAAAATTTGTCACCTTCATTTTTCATTTTTCTTTAATATGAGCCATAGACATTTTAGACTTTGCCAACAAAATTATATCCTGGTGCCATGTTGTTTAATAGTGCCCAATGACATGTCACCTGGCAACTATCTTATTTTATTTTTTATTTTTTTGATTATATCATCTTTTGATTATGTTTCAGGGTGTTAGAAATTGGATCAAGCAAAATAAGGTCTACATAATATCGACATGAAATATTGCCTTTTAATTTATGAAAATAATTTGGAAATACAAATGCAAGATAGACAACACAAAGGGAAACATGTCAATAAGACATAAGAAGGATAAGATAACATTGCATAAAATAAATCATAAAAAAGAGAGAGGGGAAAGATTAATTAAAATGTATCTCATGATTGTGATTAGTTATCTAGAAATAACCAAATTAACAATCTTTGAGAAACATTTGGATTCATAGATTAATTGAGGCTTGAAAAATGGGTTTGGAATTAAAACAAATCTAAGGAAATTCAGGGCACGAATGGTTTGATTTTGAGTTAAATTAAAAAAAAAGGTTGGAATATCCCATCAACAAATGAGGTTGAAGTACCTCATGAATGAAAATTTTAGTATTTTTTAGGATGATGAGATTAGAAGAACAAAGGTTTGAGATATTTCTTGACAGAATGGCATTTTTGACCATTTTTGACAAAATCGATGATTTTTTTGTTAAAAATGAATGGATAATACTAGAATCATAAGATTTGAAAAAAAGATCATACCTTGATCTGAGCCTAATAGGGTTGACACTTTTTTCTTACTTGACGGGGTTGGTTAAAATCATTTGAGGCATTTGAATACCTTAGAGTGGGAATTTTGGAAAATCAATTAATTTTGATAAATGTTGAAACAAAAGATGGCATCATGCTATCCTGTCTTTAATTTTATTTTGGACTAGTCTAAAGGTTTTAGGAGTTAGATAATGTACCGTTAGAAAGCTAACTCGATGAGAATTGATATAAAAAAATTCCAAGAGATCCTAAACAACCACTTTTTGAGAGGAAATAATTTTTAGAGTTGGGTCTAATTCAACATTGGCAGAAGGTGCAGAGGAAAAGGTGCAGTGGACTTTAGAAAATACTCCTAACTCATTTAGAATCATTAAATCATAAGCAATATCTTTTCAAATAGGGAATTTTACAACTTTGTAGGAAAAAATTTTAAAATTCCAAAAAAATCATTTAATGGGTCAAAACTACATGAACAAAATGCAAATTACTAATTCTAGAGGTTTCAGATAGCAAAGGTTTGAAAAATCATTGCTCTCTCATCCGAAGTGATCCAAGGGCAAATAGGGTATAGTTAAAAAGTTAATTCGATGCCTTCTAGGAAAAAAAATTCTAGAAAAGTGTTCTCTGGATCAAAAATGCTCTTTTTTGAGTTAGAGATATAGTGCTGCCAATACTGAATAGGGTTAATTTTGATTTTCTGGTTTCTTAGAGTTAGACTCGAGCTGTGGACATTCGAACATCCATGAGCAAAAAAGTTAGTGACAGTGGCTTCACAAGCTCATTTGCATAATCTCGAAGTAGTTTGGTTAATGAAATAGCCTATTAAACATGTCACAAGCAAAAGACTCTTGACACAAGACCAATGCATAAACAGTTTAAGAAAATTTTGAAAGGATATTTTTTGTATTGAAAATTAGAGAATCTAACCTTATTTATCCTTCAATCCAAACATGAAGAGCTTGCTTTTTCACTAAGATTGGAAGACCAATTGATAGAATGCATTAATCCTAACTTGGGGAGGATTTGAAAAATAGATTTGCAAAAAGAACAAGACATCAAGTAAGCATCTTTAATCATGTAAAGCATTCAAATATGGCATTAAATGATAAAAACAAGCTAGAATATCAACAAGACATCATTTTTATTAAAGAAACATGTTAAAAATGCAAAAAAAGTATGCATGATATAAGCATAGAAGAAAATGTTTCATGATATGAACATTTACTTGAAATTTCATGATAGCATAAAGGCATAATTTTTAGGCAAAGTAAATACATAGATATACCAAACTATGTTTATGAAGGCATAGAAAATCATATAAGCATGAAAAAAAGATGTATCAATGACATGAATATATGCTAGAAATTTCAAGATAACATAAAAACATGATTTTTATGCATGAATGCATGACAAAATTACATATGAACAAGACATCAAAGAAAATGCATGGAACCTACAAATGGTCAAGGTTGCATGGGTCATTAACATAGTGAAAAGAGCAATAAACATAAAGGGTTGAGTTGAGACAATATATCAGCAAAAGTTCCAGTAACTTTTCTCTTAAAAGATTAGCGTTTCCTCAACAAAGATGTTGTCTATCTAGCTTTTATTTATTTGTTATGAGTTAGCAAGAAGAAAAGCAAGCAAAAATGGCTAAAAATGGTGTTTTGGAGGTGTTTTATTGGGGGTGCTGTGTAGAGCTACGAGATAAAAATGTTTTGATGTCGATGATGGCAAGTAAAAATTATTAAGAGAGTATGAAAACGGAATATGTCTAGGTCCTTTTAGCTAATATCAATATTCCCTTATAAGGCCATATGTACGGTGAGGACAATATGCAAAAAGCAAGGGTATTTTTGGGGGTTTTGTGCATGTACTGTAAATGAAAACAAGGTATCATGTCAACTGTCTCCTAATTCCATTGGCTAGCTTAACAAAAACAATGGATGAAAGCCACTTTATGCAGTTAAGCCATGAGAAGGTACCAAAGTGCCCTTTAACAAATTACATTAAGTCATGAAAATGTCCCATGCCATGGCTATTTAAGCCTAAAAAAATTCAACTAAACCAATCATAAGTCTAATGCTGAGGGTGTGAATTTAGATGATTTTTGGTACCAAAATCATGATCCACTTCAACTTTTGATGCAATGGTGAAAAGAGGTGAACATGCCATGAACTATGCAAAATTTGCCTGATGTATCAATACAAAGAATTTTATATTAATAAAAAGAGAAAAATTTTGCCCAGATGTATCGATACTTTGAAGAATGTATCGATACATTCACTTACGTATTAATACGTTTAAGCCAAAAATTATGATTTTTGCTGCTGCTAAGCTTGTATTGATAAAACAAGCCAATGTATTAAGACGCGAAGCAATGTATCAATACATTAACCTTTTATACCGATACAACCCTTTATTGATACATAAAGAGCATGTATCTATACATACATGCAAAAATATAAATTTTTACGTGCTTTTTGCTCTTCGAATACCTTACCATGGCTAGGAATAATGGGGAATTGATCCATGCTTGTTCGAATAACTTTGATGATGTTTCAAATGATGACCTTAGATGCCTCAAAAGTCAACAGATAAAATAGGGTATCTTCAGTTACCCTTCTTTGGCTGTTACTAAGTATTAGGAATAAGGTGTATACATCTAATTTTGTCTAAGACTTTTCTCTAGTAATCCTAAAATATCTAGATCAATAATTAGGTAATCATTACGTTAGGGGTTTGACTTCTCTTGGTGGTTTTCAGGACCCATTTGATTGTATCTAAATGACCGTTCATGTGCATAATAGAAAAATTGCAAACAAACCTTGCATAGAAAAAATGAATATTAAAGTAAAGAATAGCTTTTAAATTTATTATTTTGAAATTTTGAAATTCATTTTTGCAGATGATGTTATAGCCAAATTTCTCATTTTTAGGGATTTTTCAAAAAATTTTCATAAAATTTTGAGAGTTGACCATCATATACTTTTACCAATATTTATGCAGTATTTATGCCAATACTTATCTAGAAAAATCAAGAATATTAAGGAAAAAATCTACATTACCATTTTATTCTACAAGGTGTCAAGTTGTCAAATTTATTTATTAAAATTAAATTTTTCACAGTACTAAAAGTATTTTGCTTTTGAAAGTTTTTGATAATATTTGTTCCAAATTTCATTCTCATCCGTACTATTTTAATAAATTAATATTTTAAGTAATATGTTGAATTTAATTCATTTTTATAAATTTAAGTATATTTCTGGAATTTTTTTGCTTCCAAAATATGAATATTTTTTATTTGTAAAATTTTTTAGAGTTTAGAATTTTAAATATTTACACATATTTTAATAAAATAGCTTTGATATAAATTTTTGAAATTCCAATTCATTTTTGTTAGATATCAATTTCCTTCTGTAAGATTTTTTCCAATAAAATTTTACACATTTGATGTTTTTAATTGCATTTTTCTTGCACATAAAATGTCTCAAAAAATTTTTTTTAGAATTTTTATATGGAAAATTTATTAATTTAATTTTTAATAGGCTAAAATTTATTTTTTTCTGCTTCCCAGGCTTTAAAACCCATTAAATTTACTAGTGGGCCTGGTAAACCCACTCGCTTTTCAACAAGCTTAAGGAGCCCATTTTTATTTTTTAGCAGGCCTAAAAAGCCTATTTTGATTAAATTCTTAATTAAATTTATTATATGAAATTTTTATTTCTTGAATAAATAATTTTTAATTTGTTAGAATTTAATCCTAATAACTTGTTTTTATATGATTAAGATATTTCTCAAATCATCATGAAGACCATGTTCTAGATGATGAGTCATGCATGATGATTCATGTAAAATGACAAAATCAATTGATTAAAGCTTATCAAAAAACCTGAAAAAATCTTTAGAAGATAAAATAAAGATAAAAATAAAAAATAAAAAATAAAAAAGAAAAAAGAGAATGGGATTCAACCAAGGGACTTTTTTCATCCATTGGTCGATCCTCCCCTTATAAATAGAGGGAGGATGCCATCATTTAAAAGGAATGGTGTTTATAGCAAAAAAATAATAATAAAACACTAAAAAGATAGAAAATTTTCAAGTTTTTCAAGTTTTTCAGGCTTTTAAGGTAGTTTCACTTGGAAAACTCCTGATTTCTGTTGGTTTCATGCATATTTCATCATTTTAGTGACTTTGGTGTGAGCTAGTGAATTTTGATCCATATTGAAAGGCCAAGTATGAAAGCCATGATCAAAATTCCTTGATTTTGTTGTTATATTTGATTTTTATTAGCAATAAGTTGATTTTCATCAAGATCTTTTGTGTTCGTTGGTAGAAATGATGCTATTTTTATATGTATATATTATTGTGTTATTTTCCTTGTTCTCTATTCCTTGGTATTTTCATGTTGATTGTTGACGAAATATGTTTATATGTTCATTATGTGTATTTAAGCTTGATAGAAACTAAGACATATATTTATATTGATATTCATGAAATTATGTGATGAAAAAAATTATTTTTGGGGTTATATGATTTGGTCAAATATGATAATGGCCCTTAATGAAATATTTATGCTTGATTTTATGATATTTTAAACTATTTTTGAATCTTACAGGGGCTTAAAAATAATTTTTCCAAATTTTTTAAGGCCTTGGAAGGGTATTTTCATACTTGGCCAAACCTAACATGGATTAATTTATGAAGTTTTTATTATTTTTCAATTAAAGAAAGTGTAAGGACTAAATTACAAAAATAAAAAAATTTTCCAAGGCCATCCATATTTGGTTGAATTACTTGTCAACATTTAGAAGTGTCTTTCATGCATTTTAGACATGATTAAATGCATTTTAAACCTTTTGAGGACCTTTTTGTAATTTTAAAAAGTTTACAAACTTGTTTGCAAAAAGTCAAAAAAATTGTTCCAAGGCCAAAAGTACTTGGTTGAATAATTTATTTGATATTTTATATCTTTTCCATGTTAACTTTGATGTGTTGGATGTTTGATAATGTATTTTATTTCATTTAGGGGCCATTTTGTAAAATTAGAAAAAGTTTGGAACCCAATATAAAAACCTTACATTTTGGGTCAAAAAGGTCTTTTCTAACATTAAACTACTAATTTAGGGTATTTTAGTCATTTTAAGAATATTCCTAGCACTTTTAGCCATTTTAGGGTTAAAATGTAATTTTGAGAAATTTAGGAGCTTAATTGTAATTTTTGTATTTTAGGTCACCTTTGATGTCTAAGTTAACCATTAAGGGTATGATTGTCATTTCATGTCATTTTTAGTCTTCAGGGTAAAGGGATACTTGTGGAAGGTACCTTAGAGGCATTTTAGTAACTTACCATAGAATCGAGTCCTTTATGATCGGCAGATACTTTTATGTCGAAGGTGCATAATAGGGATAGGTCTGACTTTTTATGAAGTTATTAAGTCTTTTAGTGTTACTCGGGCACTTTAAAGTTAAAGGTAAACCTTAGGGATATTTTAGTAATATGCATTATCTAAGCCCATGTGATCACTGAGATGCTTCCATATTAAAGGTGCATAGTAGGAATAGGTTCTTTCCTTTATGATGTTATTGTGTCCTTTAGTGTAGTCGAGATACTTTCATGTCAAAGGTGCACAATAGGGATAGGTTCATCTTTTTATAAAGTTATCTAGTTCTTTAGGGTTAATGAGATACTTATCATTGAAGGTAGAACTTAGGGATATTTTAGTAATATATATTAAAATTGAGTCCTATGTGATCACTAGGATACTTCCATATTAAGGGTGCACAATAGGAATTTATTTCTTCGTTTATGAAGTTGTCAAGTTCTTTAGGTCACTAGGATGCTTGAATGTCGAAGGTATACTTTAGAGGACATTTTGGTTTCTTTAAACCAACCTGAGTCCTTAGAGTCTAGTTTTGTACTTCCCGTCGAAACTAGTCATAGGACAAATTTTTACTATTTCTTATAAAATTAAAAGTTTTAAAATTAAGACAATGTCTTTGAATTAAAGTAGAATGCAAAATTTCTCCCAGCATGTGGAAAGAGTTTCATGGATTATTTTAATAATGAGATATCCTTTCAAAAAAGAGAATATTAGGATTCTTAGAATTTTGTAAAAATAAAATGTTTTTTATTCCTCCGATTCTCTAGTAAGGTGTGAAAGATATTTTAATTTTTAAACCTTTTGTATTCTTCTAGTTTTTTGGTGGGTGCGAAAGAGATAATGATAAAACCTTTTTTGTTCTTTGTTCCTTCGATTAGGTACTGAAGATATTTTGATCTTTTTAAAAATATTAATAACTCGATTTTCTTATACAAAATAATAAATTTGGGATTTGAAAAATTTTAAAATATGGGAGCTATAATTAAATGCCAAATATAGAAACCAGATTAAGATTAAAAAAATAAATTAACGCATGGTTAATAAGGTATCGATTGCCAGGCATCATGAGAGGGATCGTTTCTTACTTGTGATTATAACTAACTTTCAAACCCTTTCACGCGATCTCTAGTATTAGCGTAGACTTTAGAGTATATTTTCTAGGGTTTCTTTACCCTCAAAATACTAACTCTGGTAGGTGAGCAATCTCACCTAGCCAAAATAGATTAGTAGCAACTCTAAGATAAATGGTCATTTCGTAACAACTATTTCGAGTTAAGTGAGTGATTTATCATGAAAAGTTAGTCTCTAAAAAAAAGAAAAGATAATAATGATATGGCCCCTAAAAATAAAAAAATGATACATAAATACATAAGAGTGAGGATACAATTGCCTTTTCGGTTTGATTGTTCAGGATTTTGTCCCAACCATATTGCCACACAATGTAAAGATCGATGGACACTATTTCTTCAAGGGTGTGCTTGATGCTGTCTTATGTTCTTGTGATGAAAATATCAAAATTTAATATGATACCAGGGTAAAATCGATATTTTGGTGATGATTTTGATTTTTGCAAGAAGGTAAAGCTGGAGTTTTTTTCTTAAATTTTTAATTATTTAATTTTTTTATTACGAGAGACCTAGACTATGATCTTAGGCCTAACCTATCTTTAGGTTTAACTTTGGAACTAGAGAATGGGCTAAAGAGCCAAAACTAAACTTGCTAGTATTCTTAGACTTGGTTTTAAGATAAATTCTCCTAACAAAGGAGTAACTTGCCAAGCTAGACCTATCGACCTTATTAGGTTTAATCTTCCTAACATAAGCCAATTAGCAGGACTTAGCCTGCTAGCATCGTTGGGCTTGACTTTCTTGATATAGGCCAATTAGCTAGATCTAGCCTGTTGACATTATTAGGATTAACTTTTAATGATGGGCCAATTAGCTGGATCTGACCTACTGGCATCACTTGGTTTTAACTTTTGATAATAGGCCAATTAACTAGATTTGACCTACTAGTATCACCGATAACTTTTGATGACAAAGGCCAATTAGTCAAAACTAACCTACTAGCATCACTAGGTTTTGACTTTCGATAACCTGGGCCAATTAGCCAGGATTGACCTACCAGTATTCTTTAACTTTTGATGTCATCGACCAATTAGCTGAGACTGACGTACTAGCATCATTGGGCTTTAACTTTTGATGACATAGGCCAATTAGCCAGATCTAACCTACCAGCATCACTGGGCTTTGACTTTCAATGACACAGGACAATTAGTTGGGATTGACTTATCGCAACATTGGGATTTGACATTTGACATGGACTAATTAGCATGATCTAGCCTACTAGTGTCATTGGGCTTGATTTTCTTAACATAGGCCAATTAGCTGAAACTAACCTACCAACATAACTATGCTTTGACTTTTGACATAGATTAGTTAATCGAGACTGACCTCCTAGCATCGCTGGGCTTTGACTTTTAACATGGGCCAATTAGTCAGATCTAGCCTATTAACGTCATTGGGCTTGATTTTTTATGATGGGCTAATTAGTCGAGTCTAATCTATTAGGGTTATTGAGCTTGATTTTCTTAACATGGGCTAATTAGCCAGAACTAACCCACCAACATCATGGGGCTTTAACTTTTAACATTGGGCAATTAGCCGAATCTAACCTTAAGGCATCATTGGGCTTAATTTTTCATAATCATAAAAAGGCATCATATAAGACTTTCTCGTAAGAGAACTTATAATCGATGCATAGGGTGCATTTAAATGATGTAACATTGATATGATGCGAGTGCTTTTGAGAAAATTCATGTATGAATGTATATATTCATTGTTCTTTGATATGTATGTGTGTTGCTATTCTAGTAAATAAAGCATTTCTTGACATATATGAAAGGATTTGTTATCTCTCTTTTCTTTTCTTGTTGTCATGAATTTGATCGAGTATCATTAAATCTTATCAAAGTCTTTGTCCATCTCCTACCTCTTGACATTTTATCATCTTGCAGAGAAATAGTTTGTCAATTTGCTAACTTTTCAAGAGTAATCCTGCTGGTGAAAGTAGACATGAGATTATTTGTAGTGATTAATTCATATTTAATGATTAATTCATGCTTTCCATTGTTTATACATGATTTGACCATGATAATCTTATATTCTTTGAGTTTCAACCATTGTGATACACGATGATCTCAAGCTTTGGTCTTAATTTGAGCTATGATTCACTTGATTTTATGTTGTTTTTAAGCTTGATTGAGTGATTAATTTATGAAAATCACTTGAAAATAAGCTTAAAGAGCTTAAACTAGGTTCAAATAATATGAAATTCCCTAATATAGGCTTTAGCCAACCTAATTTGTTAGGATCTTGATGATTTGAGCTTAATTGAGATAGAATCTAATGATACTGAGATAAAGTTAAAAAGTTTTAAATGATGAAATCATGATTCTCTAGCTTATTATGGTGTTCGAACATGAGGAAATTGAGAGAGCTTCGTTCTTGAATCTAGCTCTAAATGATGAAATCATAAGTTCTTGAACTTAAAAAAGGATTCAAACAAGCTAGGAATTGCCTAACTAGTTTGACCATGTTTAGACTTTGGTGTGCTTTAGTGGGCTTTACATAATTGATGCTTAAATTATCAAACCTAGATGAATTAAGCTACATTAAAATTGGGAAGCTGAAATTAATGCTTAATTGGATAAATTTATAAGCTTACTTATTCAATTGTTGAGCTTAAATTATTGAAAGCATGTTTTTATTATTAATCATCATGATTGAATTATATCCAAGCTTGTTTTCTTCTGTTTGATTGTTAATTAATAAGATCTTGATAAGAAAATGATGTTTAGATGAGCATGATTACCATTAGTTAGGTTTGGTTAAGGCCAATTTCTGTTTAGAATAGGTTTATGGATTATTAGTTGCTAGAACTATAGGTTAGTATTCTACATGTTTGATTAAAGCATGTTAAAAATGTTTAGGATGTATAAAACCTTTGTTTTCTCAAAAGATCCCTAAAGGCAAAGCTTGATTCACTTAATCAATAGATGAATCAAGGTTTGATTTTGTTTAATTAGCTTTTTAATGAGCAACTTAGGGATATTAAATAAAATGGCTTGCTTTAAAGCTAATTTTGTAGCAACTAAAAATGTCTTTTGTGTTTAAACATGTTTTATTGAGTCTAAACTTAGTGAGTCTTGATGGGGATCATTAGGTGATATTTAGGTGAGCCAAAATATAGTGTTTAGTGTTGCCGATTACAACACACAAGTGAGTGCCATTGGTGTGCCTCTCACTTGCTAAGAATAAATAATAATAAATAAAAGTGATAAAAGCGGAGACATTCGCATGACTTCAAAGCATATTGCCATTGTCAGAAAACATAATTCTAGGTCTTGGCACTTAGTCTTTGTTGTTTCCCCATATAGGAAATTCATAGAGTCTATTTGGTCTCATTGCAAGATGTTTGAATGTCCGAAAATATGTTTTAAAAATTTGATAAAAGGCTTCGTGATCATAAGTTGTGTTAGAGTTACAATCGCATTTAGCATCATAGGTTGATAATAAAGATATATTTTGATTAAGTTATAGACCTTAGGAATTTTTGTTTGCATTTTCCCTATAATCCTTATTGATTAGGCTCCAAGACAGGCCATTGAAACGTTCGATTTCGTGCTAACAAATACAAAAAAAAAATCCCAAAACCTAAACTATTTGCATGGCTCTATTTCAGTGCCTAATTAGTAATATGAACTATTTTTGATGAAGATAATCATTTTGTGAATTTTCTCATATATTTTAGAAAAAAGTGAAGTGACTAAGCTTTCAAAGAATGTATGGCTCGTTCAATGGGTATTCTAGATTAATCAGGAAGAAAATCTAGAAGACATGCTAGTTTGACATGCTGTGCGATGCAATAGTGTCGAATTAAAAAATTTATGTGATAGCCAAAATGATTTTCTAGGTTTTTTGAGTATTTTTAGGTTAAAGAATAGTGATTCAACATTTAAAGAATTTGATTTGTGATTTTATCTGATAAAAATAATCTAGAATAAATTCGGAGAGTTGAAAATGTCAAATTTGTCCACTCTTTTAAGTCTTTTGAGTTTGGTATTCACTATTTTGAGCTATTCGAATGCCTCGAAATTGATTCCAGAAGTCATGTTTAGTGTCAATTGCTCTAGATGTGCCTTGCAAAAGGTCCCTACTATTTCACTTTAAAGCTTCCAAGTTGAACTAAATAAACTTGAATTTTAATATTGTTTTCAAAGTTATGATTTCTTTAATTTGGTCCAAATGGGCTATTTTTGTAATTTCTTTTAAATGGAGTCAAGTTTCGTAACAAAATTGAAAATGGAGTCAATTAGTGAGTGTTTTAGGGGTCAAACAATTTTATGGAAATTTTCCTTTATAAATAATTTTAGCTACAAATAATTGTAAATTTGAGCAAGTTCTGGTAAAAGTTTTGGGATATATGTTTTGGTGATATTTGTTTGATTTTGGAATAACCAAAAAGGGAATTATGATTGAATATGATTGAAATTAAGAAAAACAAATTTGGATGCTTATGATTAGTTGGTACCAATTATTAGGCATAGCGAAATGGATTGAGTCCTTGGTTATGGTGTCACTGACGCCTAAGTCCAATTTTATAGATCTTTGATAAACATAGATCCTAAAACTTTAACTTTTTAATTAATGGTTTTAATAGGTGATCGATCCCACCTAGGCAAAAAAATTAGTGGCAACTCCTAAACCCAGTCACAAGTTTAGACTAGTGATTTGTCGGACTGGCTAGAGCACTACGATGTTTCGAAGTCTTACCTGCTCTCTTATGTTGAAGTTCGTATCTCAATATATTACAATAGCTTTTTGTCGACTCTGTTGGGGACACTTTAGAAAATTAGGCCTCAAATTAGTCATACATTATTTAAGTTTCAATTTTTCTTGTTTGTAGTCAATTTTCAATTATAATCCTCTTGACATTTTATTATTGTGATTATTTGATTGATTGATTGGTTAGTTGATTATTGTGACATCGCCATGTGTCCTAACCATGTCACAGTGCTTAAATAAAATCTAATGTTGCTCTTGCTTATAAAAACAAGCAAAATGATTGATATACATGCTGGATGATAAAGTAAGATCCAGGTTTAGAGCTTTTCCTAGCACACACTACACTAGCATATGCATTAGACTCTTTGCCAAGTATTGTGTCAAGGGATATATAGGACCTATTTTAGGATATAATGAGGTTATTAACCGATCACATGATTAATACTCTATGTGGTCAGCCAAAGCCCTCGAGGTTCATTACTCTTATTTTAATGACTCGTCTATGTAAACATAAGTAGTGTACTCAACCAGATTAAACCCTTTTGCTAAGGCTATGATGGGCTTTAGATCGGGGTGCCTTAGCTATCTTCATCGAGCAAGAGGAAGATTTGGGGACCACAAGCATTAGCTGTAGAAGCCAAAGTCAGTTAACCATACCCAAAAGTCTAGCAAAACCCAATGTTTAAGTACAATTGAGAAATGCTTGTAACATTCTCTTGCTTTATTTTATCAAGTCTAGATTTTGAGTGTTATTGAATAAACTTCATCACTCAGGATATTTATCATCCTATTGATACGAGTTTAGATTCACATTTGATTATAACTCGATGTTTAGCTATTGGGTTAATGGTTAAAACGTGTTTGAAAAATAAAATCAAGCTAAGGTGAATGGACACCCTGGGGTTTTTGCATCATGAACGTTATAGTGTCGAGAATGTTTTAAGTTTATCGTTATGCTGTTGGATTGATGGCTAATGTGACACTAGAAATATCATGATAGCTCGATTTCGAGAAAAGTGTTTTAAAGGGAATTAGTGCCCTAAATTAGGACCATGTGTCAATAAGGCTAGTCTTTTAGAGTTCTGTTATAGGTACACGTCCTAATATCAAAATAAGGTGTCCATTTCGATTCCTAAAGGCTATGAAACTAGGGAATGAAATTTTTAGTACCATATAGAATATATGAATTATTTTATATATGACTACTTCGAGATTGTGTTTGCTTTATTTGCTTTTGTTTTGCATGATTTTAGTATCATCATTAGTACATATGAAGTCTAATAGTATAAAAGGGACAATGTCCATTCTAGAACTCACTTGATACAGGGGAACGCATGGTCTCGGTGGAGGAAAAGTACTCAGTAATGAAAGATTAGTCAGAAGGAATCCAAAAGCAACACGACCATGCTTTTATTGAGGAAAGTCGAGTACATCTCATCGTCTCCTATCCGAGTCAATATTGAGTTTTGGTGTAATAACTTGTTAGATTTCTAGCTATATGGGATCAATGGGACAGTATAAAAAAAGATCTATTCACCCAGAAATATGAGCATATAGCACTGTCAGTCCAAGTTAGGATAGGCAAGGGGTTGCTCTGAGCCATGGCATAATTTTGGAATCTGAGTTATCGATGCTTCATTTTCAACTTGGAGGATATGGTTTTGACAAATCGAAGAGTATACCATTTTATCACATATTGAACTTACCATTTCCAATTGGGTGTACATTAAGGAGTTTAATCAGCTAACACTGAAAAGATGGTTGGGCAGTATCACCAGGACATCTAAGGCTAGTATTGAGGCATATGTAGTCCAGAAAGGTCAAAGTGATTGCATATTGTAGCATAGTTTATGAGATTTGATGGATGATTTCTCAAAAAAGGGATATTTTTGCACATTTACAGTTTACTGGTATTCCTTATGTCTTTAGGGCATAGGAATGTAGCAATGGTCGATTTCTTTGATTGGTTAAGGTATAATATTAACCCAGCTATGGTGATTTTGGTTGAGATGATACAGTCCTTAAACTTTTGCAAAGGAAAGGTCGAGAGCAGATTACATGATTATGCACTTTTTTATAATTATGGATCCATAGTCACTTCTGGAAAGATGCAAATGTTGATATTTGAATGTGTATCGGGTCATTTGCACCAATTACTAAGTTCTTTAATAAGGATTGGCTGAGTGGTTATACTGAAGATCAATGGGTGTCATTATTTTCGATCTTAAAGAAAGATGATGTTCCATTAGTAGCACCATGAATGTTTTCTTAAGTTTATAGATACCTAATTTTGTCTGAGCCCTCATTCCTTAATAGTCTAAAATTATTCGAGATAAAAAATTAGGTACTTGTCCTAGCAGGGGTGAATTTCGTTCAAGTTTAATAAACATGTTCAAAACCTCTTCAGTCATGCCTAAATGATAGTATGTGCATGTGACAGAAAAATTATCATTTCAAGGGTCATAGAAAACAAATCTTGGATAAAAAATGATGAATATCAAGGTAAGAAATTAGCTTTTAGCATTGTACTTGTAAAATTTTGAAATTCATTTCTATAGATGATATCACAGTCAAATTTTCATATTTTTAGAAATTTTTCAAGATTTTTTGTAAAATTACAAAGTTGACCATCATATATTTTTACTGATATCCATGTAGTCAATACTTATCCTAAAAAATAAAAAATATTCAAGGAAAAGTTCATATTGACATTTTATACCATGAGGTGTTAAATTGTCAATTTAGGATTTAAATTTGAATTTTTTACAACATCGCGAGTATCATACTTGTGAAAAATTTTCAAGTAAAATTTGTTCTAAATTTGAAGTAAAATTTGTTCTGAATTTGAAGTAAAATTTATTTTATAAATTAATATTTTTGATTAATGTGTTGAATTTAATTCATTTTATAAAATTTGAACATATTTTTGGAATTTTTTCAATTCTAAGATACGAAGTTTTCTACTCTGTAAATTTTTAGTAGGATTTTTTTATTTATAATTTTTAAAATTCTTCATATACTTTCATTAAACTCATATTAAATCAGCTTTTGAAAGTTTAATTTATTTTATGAGTTTTATACCTTTTCAAATAACAATTTCTTTCCATAAAGTTCTTCTCTTACAAAATTTTATGAGTTTGAAATTTTTACTTGCCTTTTATTGCACTTGAAATTTTTCAAAAATTCTTTTTAGAATTTTATATGGAAATTTTATTAATTTTATTGGGCTAAAATTTATTTTTTCCATTTCATTGGTTTTAAAATCCGTTAATTTTTTTTAATAGGCCCGATAAGCCCATTAACTTTTCGACAAGCCTATTGAGCCCATTCTTGTTTTCTAAAAAGCTTAAGAAGTTTATTTTGATTAAATTTTGAATACATAATTTTTAATATGTTACAATTTAGTCCCTATAATTTGTCTTTATTCAAATTAATTTTTTCTCTCTCATATTTCTAGATAATGATGTCATCCATGACATCATCATGTAAATGAAAAATTCATTAATTAAATCTAATCAAAATGAAAAAAATTCTAAAATAGTAAAATAATAAATAAATAATAAAAGAAAGTTATAAAAATTGATGGAAAATTCTAGGTTATTTGGCCAAGGCATTTTCTTTCAAGCTTTGGTTTATTCTCTTCTTTTAAATAAGGGGAGAAAATTTTCATGAAGGTCCTTAGTTTTCCTATAAAAAAAAGAAAAACCTAAAAACACCTAATCTTTTTAAGTTTGCAAGCTTTTTAAGGTAAAGTACTTAGAAATTTTTTAGTTTTTGTTACTTTCATTTGCTTTTTCTTCCTTTTAGTGAGCTAAAATCATGGCTATGCTCAAGGATTTTAATCCATGTTGGAAGGCCAAGTATGATGAGTATGAACAAAGTTTCTTGATTTTATTGTTTTATTTAATTTTTGTTAGCAATATGTTGATTTTCATCAAGATTATTCATGTTTATTGATATAAATAATGTTATTTTCATGCATATATTTTTATGCTATTTTTCTTAATATTTTCATGTTAATTTATGTTATTTTATTCTTTATTGATTATGTATTTATGCATATTTGTGCTTGTTAAAAATTATGATATATGTGTATATTGATATTCATGTAAATATGTGATAGAAAAATTATATCCTTAGTGAAATACATGCTAGCTAAAACTTATATTGGCCTTTGAATAATTTTTCATGCTTGATTTTGCGATATTTTGTATTATTTTGTTATATTTATAAGGTTTTAAAAATAATTTTCTTAAAATTTAGAAGACCTTGGAAAGGTGATTCCGGCTAAATCTCATCTTGATGATTTTGTGATGTTTTGATTTTTTTGGTCATTTTACAGTTATAGAAAATATAGGGACTAAATTGAAAAAAAATTATGTCCATTTGAGCTTGGTCGAACCCATGTTGTGACCTTTGAGTGTGTTCTTTATGTCTTTTTTATATGATTAAATGTGTTTCCTGCATTTATAACATTTTTGGGGGTTTTATAGTTTTAAAAAGTTTAGAGCCTTATTTGTAAATATTAAAATTTTTTTTCCAAAGCCAAAAGCACTTGGCTGAACTTTTCATCCAATTTTTGGTATGATTTTTATGTTGATTTTGATGTGTTTTATGTTGTTTTGTCATGTATATATATCACGTAAGGACTAAATAGTAAAAATAGTAAAAAAAATTTTCCAAGGCCATCCAAGCTTGGCAGAATCACTTGTAGATTTTTCATGCGTTTTTAACCTGTTCAGATGCATATTATACATTTTAAACCATTAAAGACCTTTTTTCAAATTTTGAAAGTTTAAAGACTTATTTGTAAAAAGATGAAAAAAATTGTTCCAATGCCAAAGGTACTTGGTCGAACCTTCTATTTTAGTTTTGGTATGATTGTCATGTTGATGTGGATGTGCTTTATATTTGATTTTGAATTTTATTTTATGCAGGGAACAAATTACAAAGTTTGCAAAGTTTAAAGTCCATTAAAAAAACCTTGTGTTTTAAGGTTAAAATGTTTTTTTTTTACACCAAATTACCTATTAAGGGTATTTTGATCATTTTAGAATATTTCTACTGGTCCTTCAGAGTGGTGTAGAAAATATTAAAACTTTTTGTATTCTTTTAGATTTTTGATGGGGGTACGAAATGCAATTTTCAAAGATTAGGAACCTATTAGTAATTTTTGCATTTTAGGTCAATCTTGATGTTTAAGTTACCATGTAGGATATAATTGTCATTTCATATCAATTTTGAGTCCTTTAGGGTTATCAAGATACTTATACGTCGATGGTAAACTTTAAAGGTATTTTAGTAATTTTTCCTAGAAACAAGTTGTATATGATCGCTAGGATACTTACATGTCAAAAGTATACAATAAGAATAGGTTCGTTTGTTTATGATGTCTGTAGACATCTAATTTCATTCGGACTGTCTGTCCTCGAAAGTCTTAAGTATCCAAGAACAATAATGTAGTGGCCACTCTGATGGAGGCCAACTTCCACCAGAGGGGTTTTACATTTTTGTAATTTTAATCAATCATATGTAAATAACTGTATATACGCATGATGGAAAAATTCATTTTCTCGGGTAAAAAAGATGAATTTGCAATGGAAACATATTTGTTTTTAAACAAGTTCTTGATAAATTTTGAAAATTACCTTTGCAGATGATCTCACGGTTAATTTTTTTATTTTTTAGAATTTTATCAGATTTTTTTGAAAAACTTGGGAAATCGGTGGTCGGATATTTTTACCGACACCGGTGTAGTTTTATGCTGATTCTCACCCTAAAAAACCATAAATATTCAAGGAAAAATATGTATTGGCATTTTTTGCAATGAAACGTCAAACTGTAAATTTTATAAATTAATTTTGAATTTTGTAATCTTACAAGTATCATGCTCGTAAATTTTACAGTTGGTTCTTGTTGATCAATTTTTAAAATTTTACAAGTTCATTTTCTTCACTTTAGAAATTAATGTTTTGAATAATATGTGGCCTTGAATTTGTTTTACTTCAGTGTTAATGAAATTTCATGATTTTTCTCGGTATTAAAATATGAGTTTTTCTTTACTTGTAAAATTTTCAATGGAATCCTCTCGAGTTTCAAACATCAAAATTCATCCAATATTATTGTTTGATTCATATTAAATTAGTTTTGAAAAATTCATTTATTTTCATAAGTTTTGATTTTTTTCTTAAAATTCCTTTGTTTTTGAAATATAGAGTTTTCTACTCCGTAAATGTTTTCAAGGTGATTTTCCTTGGTTTATGATTTTTAAAATTCATTAAATATTATTATTTGATTCACCTTAATTTAGTTTTCAAAAATTCATTCATTTTCATGAGTTTTAAAATTTTTCTTGAAATTTCCCTGTTTTTGAGACTAAGAAGGATGAAAATCATCCTTGGACGAATCATCCTCCCCTATAAATGGGGAAGGATGTATTCTTGAACTTTTGTTAGTTTTTAAGACAAAAAAAGAGTTTAAAAAAAAAGAAAATACTTGAAAAAAATTTTCAAAGCTCTGTTAAGGTAAATCTTTACTTAAATCTTTGAAGTTTTATTTGTTTGATACATTTTTCTGCTTTTTGGTGAGCCAAAAATGTGCTTAAGTTCATGGATTTTTTCTTCCATGTTGAAAGACTAAGCATAATGGCCATGAACTATTTCCTTGATTTTGTTTTATTATTTTATTCTTTTCTTTCTTTTTTTCTTCATAAATCATGTTTATGCTAGTATGATGTTGGTTTTGGTGCTGTGCTTGTCATATATATGTTCATATATATTTTATTTCTTTTAATGTTGTTATTATGGTGAAATCACATGTTTATGTACTTATTTTTATAATTTTATCATACAATGGTGCTAATTTGTTTTAAATAAAATGTGAATATGTGATTATTGAGTTTTAAAAAGTTAATTGGTAGATTGTTTAGGTGTTGGTCGAAATTTATGCTCGTATATGTGTTTTTGTGGTCATTTTGTAAATATAAAAAGTTTAGGGGCTAATCCATAAAAAATAAAAAAATCTTTGCTTGGCCAAAGCACATTGGCACTCTTAGGAGTGTATTTTATGCATTTATCAAGTTAAAATACATTTTGTTTTGTTTTGGGGTCTTTTTCTAATTTTAAAAAGTTTAAAGACTTTTGTGTAAATATTGAAAAATTTATTTTGGGGGTAATTTGTAGACCATGATTTTTGTATTCAATCCTGGCATGCCTTGATAGGACTATCAGTAAACATCTTGAAACTACTAAAGTCAACTTATTAACTTTTTCCTATCTTAGGCATGAGAGTAGTCCATATTCTGACTTCTTTTTCTTTTCTTTTATCTTCGTCATCCCCTAAAGTTATCATCTCTGTAGATCCTTTATAGGGCATTAATTGCTAATCCTCTCGCTCAATTATTTGTAGCAGATCAGGTGGCAAAGTAAGATCATCAACATCTTCTTCAAAATTGACCTTATCTAAGCAAATAGCCCTTTCAAAATTGACCTCTAAATCATGATTGGGATTATCCACTTCTTTTTGAGTGGGAAATCTATAAAGGTAAAAAAAGGAAAGAAATGGCAAACAATTATGTGACACGATTTACTTATGTATATAAAAAAAAGAAATATTGGTATAAAAGTAATTGGACATAGACAAAAAGTCGTGTGCATTTCATTTTTGTAAATGGTAATTTGATATTTTAAGTTTTTACATAAAAATTCTTAGATGACAAAATAAGTCTCTGGAATTGCTTTCAAATTGAACTAGATACTATGGTTCTATTAGTACAAGTCTAATTCCTCAAGATGTATTCAAGAGGAAAAAGATGGATCCCGCAATCATCATTTGGCTTTTTCTTGTCTTTTTCGATAATGGCCACGTGGCACTTCTCAAAAGCTTCATTAATCACCATAATGATACCCCTTTGTTTCTCTTTCTTTAGCTCCTTGATTAACAACACTTCTTGATAGAAAATTTCATCCAATAAGCAGTAGAAGCTCAACTTTTAGCTTGACTATTAATAGATGGCCTAGGTTAGCTTCATTCTTTGAGATTTATTCTCAAATTTCTTTTTTTGACTCCACTACAACTTGAAGCCTAATCTTTGCTTTTCTTTCTTGCCAATGAAATTGATGGACCAACTGATCCCTTGCAAATATTTCCCATGCCCCCTTCTAGCTTATGCTCTTTTCCCAACTATAAGCTTGGGACCTAGACAGGTGCTTTTTGATAGTTTGGGTTTTAGAATTATTGACCCTTCTCTAACAAAGGTGGCATTAAAAATTTTAAAGGATTTGAAAGAGCACTTTTCAATGTCAGCATTTGCTTCAACATATGGGGCTTCAATAGAAGTTATAACCACAATGTTTTTTTTCCCTAAATAAGTTAACCAGCTTTTCACCAACTATGAATTTAACCTTTTTATGCAAAAATGATGGGAAAACCCTAATAGAAGGAATCTATGGTCATCCCAACAAAGAGTTATATGTTAGGATTATGTCTATTACATAAAAATCATTCTTAAATAGGTATAGGCCAATATTTAAAGTGATTAAAATAGTCCTTTTGATTCCTCTCTTTGTCCTGTTAAATGCCTTGATGACTATATGGCTATGCTTGATCAAGCTGGCATTAATTGGCAACTAAGATAACATGATTAGCAATATTAAGTTCAAACATAATCCATTGCCAATGAGAACTTTGTGCAATATGGTCCTTTTATAGTAAGTTGTGATGTAGAGAGCTTTTATAGAAGTGTTGCCCCTCGTAAGATTTTGTCATCACTGAATGAAATAAAATTGTCAGTGACAATATTATTTGCTAAGTGATCTAGTTTACTCATAAAGACATCTTAAGGAACATAAGCCTGGTTGAGCATTTTAAACAAAGCATTCTAATGTGCTTTTAAGCTAAGCAACAGGTAACAAAGAAATCTTTGCTGGTTGCTACTTAAACTATTCTACTATACTATAGTGACTATGTTTAATAAACTTGAGAAATTCAATTGCCTTATTTTTCTTAACCGATTCCTACACTTTCACTAGGATATCTTCAGTAATTACTACTTTTTTGAATTTTTTCCCCTTAATTTTGCTTTGCCATCAATTTTACTAGTTTTTGGACCATAAATGCCACTATTACACATTACACGGCTTACCCTAGTAATGTCGACATCAGCCAACTGGCTCAAAACAACCTCTAGAGTTGTCACCTCTTTATCATATTTCCATGGTATGAGTTAGTTATTCTATATTAAAATGGTGTTGGCACTCTGATAATGAGTTTGGGAGTAATTTTGGTCTTAAGAGGCATGGCCTTTGGCAGGTTGAAATGAATATAAAAAAGACGAGCGATGCCATAAGGCGACTATGATAATCTATCATTGGTTATGTTAACTGATTTTTCTTCCCTTAGTCCGACTTCTTCATAGAACCCAATTTCATCGTTGTCTATCATTATTTGGATTATGCTAAAAAATTTGAACAACTTTGCAAAGTATGTCCTAAAGTTATGTGGAATTGGCAAAAGTTAACACCAAGATCAGATTGGCTTTTATTGCTTCCATAATTTTGACCAAGGATGCTACCTTCAGTTAGGATTTATTATACCTTTTCCATTAGAGCTCTAACTTTTAGGATCTTTGACTTCCTTCGTCATTATTTTCCAATTGTTAGAGCATTAATCCAAGGCTTAAAATAATTAAGTAAGGGATTTACTGCCATATTAGGTCTTAGGGCATTATAGAATCAAAAGGCACCTTTCTCAGGAAAACTTTAGACCCTTTGCTTGAAGGCCAAATAATTTTCAATTAAGTGACTTACTATTGCAAGATACTCACAATGCAGATTTGGGTTATACCAACTAAGGCAATTACCCTTATATGGTTTGGAAAGAAATAAGGGCATTAACTGTGCCTCAAAGGGCTTGTCAAACATTTCCTTATCAGAGTAAAAAGGGGATCATAGTGGGATCTAGGTTGGTTGGCTCTTTAAGTTGATGGATTGATATTGGGTCTTGATTGGTTTTATGGAAAAGGGTTCAAAATAGTAGTCTATGGTAATGTTGGAGTAGGAGCTCGAGGTATGTTAAAAGTATAAGTATTTTGGATTTACTGTCTTTTATTTTGGTAATAAGGATAAGATCTTTGATGGTATGGTTAACAGGCATAGTTAAAAGATGAAGCCCCTTCTTTTTCTTTGTTGGCCCTGATTTTTATGGTAAAAGACTCCCCAATCATAATTTTTCAACCTTTATAACTGTCTCAATCATCTCTCCAAAAATAACAAGATCGATAAAATTCTTGGTCGTATTCCCTACAAACTTGTCATAGTAGGGATGTAAAGTGTTCATGAATAGCATCATGGTCTCTTTTTCAGTTAATGGTGATTGAACTTGAGAAGCCATATCTCTTCATCTTTGTGTATACTCAAAAAATTCTATAGATTCTCCATGTTCTAGAGAGTCAGTCTATCAAGCATCCATTAATCACGTGTTTATATTGCTAAATAAATGTGTTGGCCAAGTCATCCAACATTGAATTTGAGTAGGGTTCAGATCACTCTACCATTTCAATGTAGATCCAGACAAGCTCTCTTGAAAATAGTGAATCAAAAGCTTTTCATTCTTGGCATAGCCAACTATCTTCTTAATGAACATTTTGATGTGTGCTTGATGGAAAGAGGTGCCCTTGTACTTTTTGAACTATGGCATTTTAAATTTTAGTAGGAAGACTAAATTCGGTATCAGAATGAGGTCCTTGACATCCACACTTTATATAGTTTAGCCCTTTTAATAGTTTTTAGCCTTCTTTCAAGGAGCTGTAACTTTTTTTTAATCTTTGTTTCAGCCTTTTCTTTACTTTTCTATTTACGCTTTTCCTTTTCATCAATACTAGGGCCCTTGATTCTTCTTAAGTGACTTTAGTTTTTATTTTTGCCTCTTGCAAAAGGGCGTCAAGGTTAACAACGATAACTAGTGGTGGATTAACTGTAAGGACATTTCATTATACATTTTGATTAGCTGGCAATGCATTTTGAGTGTTAGTTGTCTATTCCTTAATTAGTACCTTTGGATCCCCCAACAAGAGTAACAGTATTTACCTTTGGCTATTGGCAAACTGGCTCCCTTGCCATTGATAGCTTCATCATCCTTATGGTCTAAGCTTGTAGTTTTTCTAGCCTTTTCACCATGGCCTCTAAGGCCTATGAGTGACTTTCTTCTAATCTTTTTAATCTTGCCAAGTGATCCTCAGCCATTTTTCTTGTTTTGAATTTAGTATAGTACTGATGAGTAGATGCTGGTTAAGTTAATCTCTCTAAGTTTAACAATTTTGGAACCTTAGAATTCTAAATTTCTTTGAGTTCATTAACCATTTTTTTATGAATCAAAGAAATTAATAATCATGAATATATGTATATATGTGTGTATATGGATGGGTAAATGTATGCATGGTACTAGTATATGAATGCATTTTTAGGGACGCTCGCTTTAATAAAAGATTTCAAACTTAAAAATTTTCCATTAACTTTGTGACAAACTGCATTCACACCATTGATCATGTAAGGATTACATCCAAGGAATGTCCTAACTTGATCATATTATTTCTGTGCCTTATCCAAAAATTGAAGTATACCTGTATTCTTCTACGAGGGTTAATCTAAATCTAAAAGACTTTAATCCTCTCCACCATTTTCCATGGATAATGGCTGAGTGAATTTGTTTTGTGAGATGATCTATGTGCATATATTTGCCAAAAGAATTAACTACCCACCTTCTGCCATCATCTTTAGCTCGCGTAGTTTATTAGCCTAATACGCATCTAGATCATGGTAGGCTTGCACCAAGGCATGAATGTCATCTCTTTTGCATTGTAGTTCTAGTTCCATTTCCCTAATAGTTATTGTAAAGCCTTGTTTCTCTTCAAGCAGTTAAGATACCTTTCCATACTCTCAATCTAAGGTAGCTTAGAGCTGTTCATTCTTCTCAATAAACCTTCTCAACTAGATACGTGTATCGATATCCTTTTTTTGTCTTTCAAAAATAGCTTGCTTGACTTCTCCCTCTAAAGCTTTAGCCTTCGATATTCTTAACTTTTCAATAAGGTTATGCATTTCTTTCTTATTCCCTTAGTAGTGCAATTAGAACTCTCAGATATCTCAATAAGCTACATCCTTTTGTTCTATTTAATTTAGTCATTTCTTCATTAAATAGTACTTTTTATCCATTCTTTCTATTTCGTTTCCTTTTGCTTTCTTCTTCATTTGTAAATAGGCCATTTTCTCTCGGAGTTGATGATTCTTGTCACTTTTTTTTTCATTTCCTAGCAGCTTATTTCTTAATCAAATCAATCTTGGATGGCATAACAGGGTCTGATTAAATACTCGATGAATGGTTTTATCTGAGTCCGGAATGATTTTGTTATAGCCGCGGACTTTTCTTTAAGCATTATATCTAAAGTGGTTTTATCCATATATGCACATAACCTTAAGTCTTGCCTCTCATTCCAATGTAAATGACTATTTGAAGAACTTTCTATAATTTTCCCCTCATAGTCTAGGTCTACACTAGCTAAATTTGAAGTCATAGGGATGAACTACTGTTACCCATATTGTCTCTGAACCAATAATGGTGTGTATCCCATGATGCCCTATATATCAAGTAAAAGCATAAAAGTAGATTATCACACTGATAAACAAAGCATTTTGGTGAAGACCAAGGTTCTCTTAGGTTATATCATTAAAAGCCACGTTCTTAAGCGTTTCAACCTATTATTTCTAGGTTTCAAACTTAGGCCATTCTTTTCTTATGAATTCCTAAAAAGGGACAGAATGCAAGAAATAAGGTTTGGCTTTTTTTGCTCTTTTACCCCAAAAATGACTTTGAGCCCATATATACGATAGCAAAGCACTTCTAAAGAATCTCTTTTGACCTTTTTTTCAGCATGCATTGAGTGCTTGAAACATCTCAGCTAGAATTGCTAGACTAAGAGCATGTTCCTTTTCAACTGATCAAATAAATCTAGTACTACTGCCTCTATAGACCCTAACACTCTAAAAAAAACCATCTCATATATAGCAAGAGCGAATGTGTCTAGAGCCTTCTTAGTGTCGGATCGCACTCAGATATATTCATATAGAAACTGCCACGAAATGATACTGGTTACCTTTTCTGCTTTACATGATGTTGGCTAGCTTAGAAATCTGAATCCAAAATTTAACTTAATTTTTTACAAAAGCTGGTCATTGCGCTCTTTGCAATAGATAGGCCTCGTCTTCAAAGGCCTAAGCTCTAAAAGAGCCAAAATCTCTTCCAAAATTAGAGTTATGTGAGAAATATTGATTGAACGAAAAACATCAGAATTGTAGATCCCAAAACTCAATAACAGCATTGACTTACTATTTATCCATGTGTATTTCGAGCAAGAGAGTAAAATATCCATACTTTTCTACAAACCGGGTTTGCTTTGCATTTCCTAATGATCCCATATTTTGGCTAACTCTCTTAAATTATTCAAAAGAAGGTCTAAATATGTGATTGTCAGCAACTCTATAGACACTTAATTTTGCCTAGGCCTTCTTTTTTCGATAGTAAAAAATATCTAAGATTAAGGATTTAGCGACTATCCAGTAAGGGTAAAATTCCTTAGGGTGAATTAGATGCTTTCAAGTCTATTTAATTGTGCTTAAATGACCTCAGGTGCATCTAACAAAATTAGTGCCATTTCAAGGGTCATATAGAACAAATCTCGAATAAAAAATGAATATCAAGGTAAGAAATTAGCTTTTTAACTTGTGAAATTTCAAATTTATTTCTACAAATGTTATCATGATTAAATTTCCAATTTTTAGGAATTTGTTGAGAATATTTTATTAAATTTGAGAAGTTGATTGTTGTATATTTTTATCAATATCGGTATGGTATTTATGCCGATACTCACTCTGAAAAATTAGAAATATTCAAAGAAAAAGTGGTATTGGCATTTTTTTATGACAAGGTATCAAATTGGCAATTTTCCCACTTATTCTTGAATTTCTCACTATATCGTGAATATTTTGCTCACAAATTTTTTGGTAAAAAATTATTTCGGATCTCGGATTTTAATCTTACCATTTTGCAAATTAATATTTTAAATATTTAATTTATTTTACATAAGTTTCAATATATTTTTTCAAATTTTTTTGGTTATAAAATGTGAGCTTCTCTTTCTTGAGTTGTGAACTTTAAAATTCTTAAAATATTTCCATTTAACCATCATTAAATCATTTTTTCAAAATTTATTTTATTTTACAAGTTTTGTTTTTTCTTTCATAATTTTCTTATTTCCAAAACATAGAGTTGTCTGCTTCATAATTTTTTTTTGGAATATTTTTCTAAGTTTATAATTTTTAAAATTCTGCTTAAAATTTCTCGAGTTATGAATTCATAATTTATGAATTTTGCATTTTCTTTCATAATTTTCTTGCTTCCAAATATGGAGTTTTCTACTTCGTAGATTCTTCGATAAGATTTTTCTGAGTTTATAATTTTAAAATTCTTTAAATATAATTGTTGAATCATAGTAATTCAGTTTTTAAAAATTCATTTTATTTTATAAGTTTTGCATTTTTTTTACGCATAACGATTTTTCTTGGTAAAGGTCATTCTCGTTAAATTTTAAGAGTTTGCTATTATTAATATTTTTAATTTTTACAATTTAATAAATTAATTTTATTATTGGATTAAAATAAATTGATCATATGAAATTTCATTTCAAATACATAATTTTTAATTTTTATAATTTAATCTTTTTAACTAATTTTTACAGTGTAATTTTGCATATACGTAAATATCTTCCAAAATTCTCTAGACCTTAATGATGTCATGCATGACATCATCCACTAAAAGATAAATATAATTAATTTAGGTCAAATCTAAATTAATAAAAATAATAAAATAAAGAAATTCGTAGAAATTGGTGGAAACTCTACCATCTTGCTATCTTTCATCCCCTATAAATAGGGTTGGATTTTTTCCTTTCAAGCTTTGGGGGGAGAGAAGAAAAGAAAAGAAGAAGAATAAAAAAATCAAAAAAATCCATTAGATTTTCAAGTATTTAGGGTAAACTCTTATACAAATGTTTTTGTTTTGTTATTTTCATTCATTTTTTGTACAAATATTATTATTTTCTGTCTACATTTTTTGTCTTATTCTTCTTAATAACTTTCATGTCAATTTATGTTGATTTGTTCATTATTTATGTTGAATACATGCATATTTTAGCTTGGTAAAAATTATGACATGTATATGTGTTGATGTTATTTGCAAATATGTGATGAACAATATTGTTTTGGTTGAAATATAAAGTTGGTCAAATGATATATGATCTTGTTATTAATATATTTCTTACTTTTTCAAGATATTTAGGCCTAAAAATAATTTTCCCAAATTTTTTATAGTCTTAGAAGGTTGATCTTAAGCTTGGCTGAATCCGATTTTGATGATTTTGAGATGTTTTGATTTTATTTTGGCTTGTTTTGTAATTATAGAATATATAAAGACTAAATTTAAAAATTGCAAAATTTTTTCTTTACCCATTTAAGCTTGGTCGAACCTTGTAGATAACCTTAGAAGTGTTTTTATGCTTAGTTTAACATATTTTAATGAGTTTATTTATTTTATACCATTTTAAGGCCATTTCATAATTTTAGAAAGTTTAGGGACTAATTTACAAAATGTGAAAAAATTGCTTTGCAGTTATGGGTGTTTGGCTGAATCATTTTCATGATTGTTGGTATTGTCATTATGATTTTTCATTGTATGTTTTGTGTTAATTTATGATTTTCTATTATGTAAAGATCAAATTTTGAAAAAGGAAAATTTTGTTTGAAGGCCATCCATGCTTGGCCAATTGCTTGTGTATAATTGTAAAAGTGTTTTCATGTTTATTTTGATATGTATGAATCGTTGTATGCATTTTCCATCATTTTATGGCTATTTTGTAAATTTAGAAAGTTTAGGGGCTTATTTGCAAATTTGCATAATTTTTGTTCTATGGCCATAGGTACTTGGCCGAATTTATTGTATGATCTTTGGTATAATTTTCATAATTTTTTGTGATGCGTTTTGTGTTTAATTATGATTTTATTTTTGTAGGGACTGGATTACAAAATTGAACATTTTAGGGACTGTTTAGAAAAACTTTGCATTGTAAAGTTGCTAAGATATTTTTGACATTTTAAAAATATTTTTAACATTCCTATGGTCTTCTGTAAAGGTTTAGACAGTATTAAAACATTTCATATTTTTTTGTTTTTCCATTAGGGTATGAAATGCGATTTTGAAAAGTGCAAAGACTTGTTAGCAATTTTTGCATTTTAGATTTATCTTGATATTTAAGTTACCCATAAAGGGTAAATGGTAATTTCTTATCATTTTTGAGTCCTCTAGGTTATCGAGATACTTATAAGTCGAAGGTATACCTTAAGAGTATTTTAATAATTTTTCTAGAATCGACTCTTATGTGATCACCGTGATACTTATAGGTCGAAAGTGTATAGCAGGAGCAGATTCATTTTTTTGTGATTCCATCTAGCCCTTTAGGTACTAGGATACTTATAGGTCGAAGGTAAACCTTAAAGGCATTTTGGTAATTTTCTTTAAAATCTAGTCCTAGATAGTAACCGAGATACTTTTATGCCGAAGGGTGCATATTTAGGATAGATTCATCTTTTTTTATCATCTTTGTGCCTAATAGGGTACCAGGATACTTTCATGTCAAAACTATACCCGAAGGGTATTTTGATAATTTTTAAAATCGAGTCCTAAGTATTCGTCAAGATTCTTTTACACTAAAGGTGTACATTTAGGATAGATTCATCATTTCATAATCATTTAGTGTTAATTAGGGTTACTGGGATGCTTTCATGTCGAAGGTATACCCCGAGGGTATTTTAATAATTTCACGTTAGAACTAAGTCCTATGTGATTACTAGGATATTTTCACATCAAAAGTACACATTAGGAAGAGTTCATCATATAAAACTGTTGTCGGGTTTTATCGTTCATTTTTTTTAATAAAATTGGATTTTTTAAAATTAAGGCAATATCTTCGGGTTAAAATAGTACGTAAAAGTTCTCCCAATATACGAGAGAGATTTTATGGATTACTTTAACAACGAAATATCCTTTTTAAATAGAAAGTTAGGACTTTTAATATTTATAAAAATAAAACCCTTTGTATTCCACCGGCTTTCCAACAGGGCACAAAAAATATTTTTATTTTTTAAAACCTTTCATATTCCACAGGTTCTCTAGTGGGGTACGAATGAGAATAATAAAAATCTTCGTGTTCTTCAGGTTCTCCAGAAGGGTGCAAGAGATATTTTTATTTTCAAATATATTAAAACTAATTTTCTCATCCAGAGTAATAAATTTGTTTCATAAAATTTAATTTTTAATATATAGGAATTATAATTATATACCAAATACTAAATTAAATAAAAATGAAAATTTAAGTTAACATGCGATTAATAAGGTACCGATTGCCGAACATCACAAGAAGGTCGATCCTTACTTGTGATTTAACCAACTTTCGGACCCTTTCAAGTGATCTCTGGTATGAATGCAAATCTCGAAGTTTGTTTTTGATGGTTTCATAATCCTAAAATATAAACTTCTGCAGGTATCCAATCTTACCTGGCCAAAATAAGATTGGTGGCAACTCTAAAATAAATAGTCATTTCGTAACGACTATTTAAAGAAGTTGAGTGAGCGGTTCATTCGACAATTTAATCCCTAGACAAAAAAATAAAAATAATATTAATAATCATATAGCCCCTAAAAAGATAAAAGAATAATGATATATAGAGATATATATATATATTTAGCAACAAGGGGTACATCTGCCATTTTAAGTTAGGCTAGCTAGGATTCGTATCCAAGCCATGTTGCGATAGCTTGGCGACTCCACTGGGGATAGTTAGAGAGTTAGGCCTAAATTTAATTATGTTTTAACAAAATTTTGATTAATTTAGTTTTAATCAGTATTTAACTTTAACTCCCTATAGCTATAAAATTTGTATTGCATTTTTTATCAATATAGAAATTTTGCTACATGTTATTCACATTTTTCACCAACCTTTTTGTTTCCTTTGTAGGATTATTTTTGGGGAATTTAGGATACAGTTTTTATTATTTTTAAAAGTTTCAAGATATAAAAGGTAAGTTGTTCCCCCACACACACTGTGCACATGCATATGCATTAGATTATCTTCCAAACATATGGAAGGGGCATAGGTAACCAATATTTTAGGAAAAGATGAAGTAGCTCTACATTTTAAGTTAGCCTCTGTCTAGGCTAGTGAAAAGCCTCTGGGTATAAATTCTTATGTCTACCCAAGGTGTTAGCCTTGTTATGGACTTAGAACATGTATTTATGGGCTTAGAACATGCACTTATGGGCTTAGAACATGCACCCACTCGAATTCAACCCTTTCCAACATATACCCATGATGGGTAAAGATTAGGGTACCTTATAAGTTGTTTTTGAACTCAAGGAACAATTTTAGAATCTATTTAGATGTCTAACCCAAGCTTTATGTAATGAACTATAAGGGCCTCAACTAGTTAAAGCCATATGTGGTTCTAGAGGATACCAAGTTAGGTACACGTGGGGGAATGCTTCTAAACCTTTACTCTTATAATTTAATTTTTCTGATATCAATAAGTGTATGTTTTATTATTATGATATATTATACTCTCATTTATTTCTTGTGTTAATTAGTTATGATATCCCTTTTCTATGAAACCCTATAAATTTATTCATGCATTTCCTTCTACATCTGCAAGGTTCACATTTTTATTTGTTTATGTGCTTATGAATTTATGATTTCTACATTATGCTGAAACTATTCCATTTACTGTATTTTAAGGATTAAGACATAAAGAACAAGTCAAAGGTAAGGATCAGTGCAATAGAGTCCATTCAAGAGGAGTGCGATCATGAGGTATAGGGAACAAAAAACCTACTTAATAGACTATTAAAAATGGTTGAGGTTCTATATCGGACAAAAAGAAACTTTGCCCAAAAGTATCTTCATCCTCAATGGATCCAGAAAATTAAAGTTTGGGAGATCGATTAGGAGCATGAATAAAGGATTTAAAGGGAATAGTCAAAGGAATGAGACACAAAATTCATGAGATAAAGGCATCAGAGATCTTTTAGGTGATCCCTAAGAGCTACCAATCTTCTGAAGCTGATACTAAGAAAAAATCACAATTGTAATATCAATTTGATCTGATTCCACTGACCTCTATAGAACTATACTCTCTTTTGTTCAAAAATCAACTTGTTGCTCCCGAATATGTTCTTCCATACCAACCTTCTTATCTGGAATGGTATAACATTAATGAACATTGCGAATACCATGCAGGAATACTAGAACATTCAATAAAAACATGCAATACCTTTAAAAAGAAAGTTTAAAAGCTACTTAACGTTGCTGTAATCCAGGTCGAACTCAGATCGAATGTTGATTTTAAACTCCCATCGCATTAAAAATATCTAGGGTAATGTAAAGATCATGAAGATAACCTTTTAGCTACTAGATTGGCATTGTAAATATACATTTTAAAAAGAATGACTAAAACCTACAAGGATTCCTTAGAAAAATGAGTCTTTAAGTAGTTCTTTTTGTTACTTTTTGAATCTTGTAAATATAGTATTTTGTGCCAACCATGAATAGATTAGAGTTTGGTTGATGAAATAATAGTGTAGAATCATGACTCGATTTTTGTAGATTCTTGCATCTGCAATAATCTTTATAGCTAATACTTAGCTCATTATTTAACATCCAATTTGTCTCATCAGATACTGCTCTATTTATTCATTCATTTATTTATCTGTTCATTAATTCATACATTTATTTTTCCATTTATTGACATATATACATGGATGACAATAAAGATAAATGTTGACAAAATATATGTGTATTCATGTATACTAAGTTTTTTTTTCCATTTTTTAAAGGTGAAATAACATAAATCGCTAAATCGAAGATATCACACAACAAGAAGAAATACAAGCACAAACTATAAGTTCGATGAGATAATTCGAAACAAGCAATTCATTTACACCCAGAAAGTATTATCCATAATCTGTAAATATTTAAGGTACATAGCCATCCACGTTAACATTGATGCCTTCTTACAATGGGAAGATGCAAGAACTGCTAACAAAGGAATTGGTAGTCCTTGGCTTTAATAAAAAGGAAAGGTCCATGCAAAAATAAAACCATGACAAAAAAATTGATAAATAGTCTCGTATCATACGAACACTTCTACTAAGGATTCGAGGAAGTACATGTCATAAGGATATTACCTTAAAGTACTTAATCTTTAAGGAGCCAATGCCATATACATATTCATGCTGACCAAAGGGTAAAGGTACCATATGTTGGAAAAGAGAGTGATTCCACCAATAAATGCCAATGAGTCACAGCCAATGGAAGCTAGGACCATAATAAGTCAAGAAAACAAGGAAATCCATTTGGACTATGTCCTCAGCCCTAGTCTTTTATTATTCAATGGTCTCGAATAGATTATCGTCATATCCTATGACTCTTTAAATAAGAAGTAGTTTAGAAAGAAAAGAAAAAAGATAAATATGTACCATGCCTCATAAATTTTCAACACCGAGCTCTTTCCTTTGTTCATTTAGAATTAGATGATCTCCACTAGTCAAACAAAACCTGTAAACCTTCTTACCCAGAGTCGTATAATTCGAGCATTAGGATGCAACATTTTTTTGTCTAAGGATTTCATTAAACAATGCATGTTTTTCAATGTGAGGATAATTTGGTGCATTTAGCATGGCTAACTAGAGGATCATAGGCTGCTGTAAATTTTAATTTAAATTGCTTGCATGATTACTTTCTATGCCATAAGCTTTAGATTCATATTCTTTGCTAAAGAATTTGGTAAAGAGTCATATAGTGGTTGTCCTCATGACATGATTGAGATGACAGGAAATAACCACACATCTTGTGGATTTTTGACTTTGAGAACTTAGAGCTCGATTCACCTTTTGATGTTCCACTAACTAATTTACAATTTGACCCTCTGAGATGCCAATCTAGCAAAAATTTAGAGTTGGTGGATACCTATCAAGGATGATTATTCTAAGGATTATTGACTTTATAGTAATATGCCAATCAGAGGCAATTTATATCTTGACTCTAAAACTTTATATATTACTTTTTTAAAAAAACTTTAAATTATGAAATGAATTTTGATTTGTAAGTATTATTTATTTTGTTATCGACCATGAATTTTGTTAATAATGATCTTTAATATCTAAGATTATGAGAACATTTTGGAAATTTTTTCTTTGGTAGGTGATTAGTTTGAACTCCTTTAGAAAGGTCCTTTACCTCTACATCAATATTATTATCCTAGACATTCAACTATAGACCTTTCACCACCAGAGACCTTCAACATCTAAATGTTCTTTCCTATGGATTCCTTAAAGATCTTATAGATAAATTATGCTCTTAGAAGATTCAAATGTCGATAGTTTGCATGTGTTACAATAATGATAGTAATTTTGAGATCTCTCCTATTTGGATAATATTTTGCCATGACTTCCTTGACACTCTTCCTAATCTTTAATTTAAGAAGAATAAAAGTAAACATAAACCAAGCAAAAAACATCTTTTCTCTCTGCACAAAATCTTTGCAAACTAATGCCTGATACATGAGATATAAAATTTGAGATGTTTTCCAAGCCAATTTGATTTTTTTTGCTAAAGGCTCAACCAATCATTGGTAGCTCTGAAGCTGATAATATTAAGAGGCATACCTTAAGCCTTTAAAAATTGAGTGCAACATTATGTTATTGAGGCTTTCAAAATGATTTCAAAAAGAAATTATCCTCCTTCCTAGCAAAATGCTTGCAGTTCAAATGGTTGTGTTTGAAATGAAAAATGGCATTCTTTTTCTATCCCTTTGCAAATATAGAAAATTATCCCTTTACAGTCCCCTTTGAGCCTGATAATTTATTTTCTTTCTTTGAATCTTAATCAAAGATCACCCTTCATATTAAGGGCAAATGAAGCAAAGCTTCGAATTAGAAGGGACTAATACCAATATAAAGTTGCAAGAAAAACAAATCAGATGTCATGAAGTAAAGTTTGAAGAATAAAGAAAGTTCAAATTGTAAGTTCAAATATTGAAAGAAAAATGAAAAGAATTTCAAGTTCAAATATTCAGAATGAAGAATGAAGAGAAGCATGAGGAAGAAATAATAAAATAAAAAAGGAAAAAAGAAAGAAACAAAGAGAAATAAAGAAAACTAAAAAAGCAGAAGTAGATAAAGAAATAAAATTTGTTCATTTTGAAAAATAGTTTGGATTTAATTCCTTCAGAAAAATCCTTAATTCAATTACCTTTGAAATTAATTTGGGGCTATTTATCTTTTTTTCCTAAACCCTGAGCCATAGCCTATGTTATGTACCTAACAAAGTCCATTTTGATTAAATATAGCTATCTAAGCTGTTAGGACATTCCTAGGAAGCTCTTTGCAAATTTATCTTTTTAAATGATTTTTAAGTCCTTGATAATATGATAGGGCAAGCTTAAAGGCCTTGTAATTGCTCCTAAATTAACAAAGATAGCCACCAATGGGAAAAAAACCTTCGTGCTAGTTAAAAAATGATCCAAATCCTGGAAACAATGTTGAGACAAATCCCTAACATTGATATTTTTTCGAAATAAATATTCAAAAATTTCATGCTAACCTTGAGAATTAATGCTTATACAGGCCTTTGAAATGAATCCTTCAAGACTTGGTGTTTATTAGCATTAGTTTAACATCTGTTAAGCTATTGTATTTGAATATTAAAAGGATGTTATTACTATATTGTTTGCCTTTCAAGAAATTCCTATGAAATGAAAATCTATCTGAATTTGTCTTGATAAACTTTAACTTTGTTATATCACTTTCTTTAAGACAAATTTTAGCAATGCCACCCTATTTATGCCTCTAAATTTATTTCTTCATCTCATTCAAAGAAGTCCTAAATGGTGATCATCGATTAAAAGAAAAAGTTTTAACATAATGATGAAAATAGCATATCCATTATCCTTGATATAGGAAAATCCATGGTTGAAATTTTTTGGAATTTTCATAAATTTTTATCAAGCAAACTTTTTCCCCAAGTCAAAATGAAAAGGTGATCTCATTCTATAAATCTTGGAATTTTGATGAATTATGATAATTTTCATCATTTTAATAAAAGTTTGCAAATATGCCTTCTGCTGATATTTATCCAGTTGCATAAATTATATCATTAAATTAATGAACACTAATTTAATATTTAATATTTGATGACTTTTCAGGAAAAATTATACAACTCCATGAAAAAATCTGCCTTCACGCGATTTGCTAGTAAGATAGTGAAGAAGGCTTTGAAAAAACTTTAATGGTGATATTCAAAGCATTCAGAAAAGGCTTCGATGGTTATACTCAAAGCATTCAGAAAAGTTTCGATGGTGATACTTAAAGCGTCTATAAAAATTTTTAAAACACTTCAAGGTAACTTCGTCCAATTAAGCAGAAAGATCGATAAAGGTTACGTTAGAACTGAATCCTTTGTGATCACCAGGATACTTCTATCCCAATAGCATGTAGAGGAAATAAGTTAATTTGTAGTAGAATCAAAGCCTTTGTGATCATTAGGATACTTCTATGCTAAAGGTGTATAAGAGGAATAGCTTTATTTGTGTTAGAATTGAATCTTTTGTGATGATTGGGATGCTTCTATCCCAAAAGTGTACAAGAGCAATAGGTTCATTTATGTTAGAATTGAATTCTTTATGATCACCAGGATGCTTCTATGCCAATGGTGTACAGGAGGAATAAATACATTTGTTATTAACCAACTTCACTTAGCCAATGAAGCAAGATATCCTCTTCATGCGATCCTATGGTAAGGTAGATAAAGTAGGATTTAAGTTAATTTTATTCGGTTAAGCAAAAATATTGATGGAGTTCTCACAGGTTTTTCAGTTAATGTATATATATATGTCTACAAAAAGAACTCTTTTAGAAAAATTTTGTAAGGCTCGAACAAAATTGTATCTATTTGGTCATTGCCTTATTCCTAATTCTCAACAACAATCACAGAGAGACAGCTGTAGACACCTAATTTTGTCCGAGCCCCATTTTTTGATAGTCTAAAAATATCCTAGATCAAGGATTTAATGGCCACCCGGTAAGGGTAGAACTCCTAAAGTTGAATTAGATGCTTTCGAGTCTATATAACTGTGCTTAATGGACTGTAGGTGCATGTAACAAAATTAGTGCCATTTTAAGGGTAGCACAGAACAAATCTCAAATCAAAAAAGAATGTCAAGTAAGAAATTAGCTTTTTAACTTCATACTTGTGAAATTTGTAATTTATTCGTCTATATAATTATGCTTAAATGACTGCATGTGCATGTAACAAAATTAATGCCATTTTAAAGGTCGCACAGAACAAATCTCAGATAAAAAATCAAAGTTATGGTAAGAAAATAGCTTTTTAACTTTATACCTATGAAATTTTGTAATTTATTGCTGTAAATGTTATCAGGTCAAATTTTTCATTTTTAGGAATTTTTTTATAATTTTTCGTTAAAATTGGGAAGTTAATTATCATATATTTTACCCATACTCACTCAAAAAAATAAAAAATATTCAAAGAAAAAATTTGCATTGGTATCAAGTTGGCAATTTTGTCACTTATTTATTCCTAAATTTCTCATCGTATCATCAGTATTTTACTTACAAAATTTTTAGTAAAAACTTATTTCGGATATCGGATATCGGATTTTCATCTTTACCATTTTGTAATTGAATATTTAATTCATTTTCTATAAGTTTCAATGTATTTTTTGAAATTTTCTCGGTCCTAAAATACGAGCTTTTTTTTTGTTGGAATTTTTGCGAGTTTTGAACTCCAAAATTATTTAAATATTTCCATTCAACAATTATTAAATTAGTTTTCCAAAATTCATTTTATTTTATAAGTTTTGCATTTTCTTTCATAATTTTCTCGTTTCTAAAATACTGAGTTATCTACTTCGTAAATTTTTCTAGGAAGATTTTTGTAAGCTTATAATTTTCGAAATTCTTCAAATATTATTGTTTAAATCATATTAAATCAGTTTTGAAAATTTCATTTCATTTTATGAATTTTGGATTTTCTTTTATAATTTTCTCGTTTTCGAAGCACGGAGTTTTCTATATCGTAAATTTTTTGGTAAGATTTTTTTTTGAGTTTATAATTTTTAAAATTCTTCAAATATCATTATTGAATGGATATTAATTCAGTTTTTAAAAATTCAATTTATTTTATGTTTTTCATTTTTTTTGCATATAATAATTTTCTCGATAAGGGTTTTTCTCGTAGAATTTTACGAGTTTACTATTATTTTATTTTTTATCATATATAAAAATTTCTTTTATTATTAGATTAAATTAAATTGACCAAATGAAATTTTATTTCAAATACATAATTTTAATTTTTAAAATTTAACTTTTCTAACTAATTTTTACGGTATCATTTTGCATATTATACAAATATCTCTCAAAATTCTCTACACTGTAATTATGTCATGCATAACATCATCCACTAAAAGACAAATATAATTAATTTAGATCAAATCTGAACTAATAAAAATAAAAATAATCTCAAATAATTAAATAAAAAATAAAGAAATTTTTAGAAATTGGTGGAAACTCTATCATCTTGTCGTCCTTTATCCTTATAAATAGGGGTTGGATTTCTTCATTTCAAGCTTTTAGAGAGGGAGAAGAAAAAAATTCAAGTTTTTAAGTTAAACTCTTACACAAATATTTTGTTTTGTTATTTTCATTCATTTTTGGCAAAAATATTATTAATTTTATGTATGTATTTTTTGTCTTATTTTCTTAACAATTTTTATGTTAATTTATATTGAGTTGTTCATTATTTATGTTGATTTCATGCATTCGCTTGGTAAAAATTATGACATGTATATGTGTCAATATTTGTGTAAATATGTGATGAAAAGTATTTGTTTTTGGTTGAAATGTGAGGCTGTCAAATGATATATGATCTTGTATTTAATTTATTTCTTGATGTCCATGATATTTAGCACTATTTTATAAAATTTGAAACTTTCAAGGGCCTAAAAATAATTTTTCCAAATTTGGTCTTGTAAGGTTGATCCTAAACTTGGCTAAATCTGATTTTGATTATTTTGAGATATTTTGATTTTATTTTGGATTATTTCATAATTATAGAAAATATAAGAACTAAACTGCAAAAATTGTAAATTTTTTTCTTTCGCCATTTAAGCTTGGCTGAACCATGTAAACATCCTTAGAAGTGTTTGTATACTTAGTTTAACATATTTTAATGTGTTTTATTCATTTTACACAATTTTGAGGTTATTTCGTAATTTTAGAAAGTTTGGAGACTTTAAAATGTGAAAAAATTACTTTGTGGCAATAAATGTTTAGTCAAATCATTTTCATGATTGTTCGCGTGGTCGTCATGATTTTTCATGATATGTTTTACGCTAATTTATGATTTTCTATTATGTAGGGACTAAATTATAAAAATGTAAATTTTGTTTCAAGGACATCCATGCTTGGCCGATTGCTTATGTATACTTGTGAAAGTGTTTTCATGTTTATTTTGATATGTATGAATAGTTTTATGCATTTTCATCATTCTATGGCTGTTTTGTAATTTTAAAAAGTTTAAGGGCTTGTCTGCAAAATTGTAAAATTTTTGTTCAATGGCCATAGGTACTTGGCTGAAATTATTATATGACCTTTGGTATAATTTTCATAATTTTTTGTGATGAATTTTGTGCTTAATTATAATTTTATTTTGTATAGGGACTAAATTGCAAAGTTAAAAAAATTTAGGGATTATCTAGAAAAAGTTTGCATTTTAGAGTTAATATGATATTTTTGACATTTTAAAAATATTTCTAACATTTTTATGGTCTTCTGTAGGGGTGTAAAAATTTTTAATACCTTTCGTATTCTTCGATTTTTCGTTATGGTACGAAATCCAATATTGAAAAGTTTAGGGGCTTATTATCAATTTTTGCATATTAGGTCTATCCTAATATTTAAATTACCCATAAAAGGAATAATGGTCATTTCATATCATTTTCGAGTCCTCTAGGTTATCGAGATACATATAAGTCAAAGGTGCATTTTAAGGGTATTTTAGTAATTTTCCTAGAATCAAGTCCTGTGTGATCATCATGATAGTTATAGGTCGAAAGGGTATAGTAGGAGTAGGTTTGTTTGCTCATGATGCCATCTAGCCCTTTAGGTACTAAAATACTTATAGGTCGAAGGTAAACCTTGAGGGCATTTTGGTAATTTTCTCTAAAATCGAGTCCTAGATAGTAACCAGATGCTTTTATTCGAAATGTGTATATTTAGGATAGATTCATCATTTCTTATCGTCATAGTGTCCATTAGGGTAACGGGATACTTTCATGTCAAAAGTATACTTAGGGGTATTTTGGTAATTTTTTCTAGAATGAAGTCCTAGGTAGTCGTCAAGATACTTTTACATTGAAGTTGTGCATTTATGATAGATTCATAATTTCATGATCATTTTAGTGTTCATTAGGGTTACCAAGATGCTTTCATGTTGAAGGTATGTCTGAGGGTATTTTAGTAATTTCACGTTAAAACCAAGTCCTATGTGATTGCTAGGATTTTTTCATATCAAAAGTACATGTTAGGAAGGGTTCATCATATTAGACCATTCTCGGGTTTTAGGGTTTATATTTTTAATAAAATCAGATAGTTTTAAAATTAAAGTAATGTCTTCGAGTTAAAATAGTACTTAAAAGTTCTTTGAATATATGAGAGGTACTTTACGAGTTATTTTAACAAGAAGATTGTTTTCCAAAGCAAGTGTTCCTATATGCATATAAGGAAAGAAGAATGTGCCAAAAAGGAAAAAGAAATGAGTTAGTAATCTTAAAAGATATTAAATTCAAATAAAATTTTGAAATAATGAAAAAAATCACAAATTACTCAAATAAAGAATCAAAATTAACAAAGTCCATTTTAATCAAATATAGCTATTTGAGCTATTGGAAAATTCCTAAAAAGCTCTTCATAAATTTATCTTTTTGAATGATTTGTGAGTCCTTGATAATATGATGAGGCAAGCTTAAAGGCCTTGCAATTGCTTCTAAATCATCAAAGATAACCAATGCTAATTTAGAAATGATCTAAATCAACGAGAATTTCAAGACATCAACAAAAGGTTGAGTCAAATCCCCAACATTGATTCCTTTCAAAACAATCATCCAGAACTTTTGTGCCTAACCTTGAGAATTGATGCTTACCATAGGCCTTTGAAATTAATCCTTCGAGACTTGGTATTTACAAGCATTAGTTTAACACCTCTCAAGCTATTGTATTTGAAGATTAAAAAGATGCTATAACTTGATTGTTTGCCTTTCAAGGAATTCCTATAAATCTGAATTTGGTCTTGATAAACCTTAACTTTGTTATATCAATTTCTTTAAGACAATTATCAATGCCACTCCACTTATGCCTCCAAATTCATTTCTTCATCTTATTCAAAGAAGTCTCAAATGGTGATCATCGATCAAAAGAAAAAGTTTTAACATCATGATGAAGATAGCATATTCATTATCCTTAACATTGGAAAATCCATGGTTGAAATTGTTTTGGAATTTTCATAGATTTTGATCAAGTAAACATTTTCCCCAAATCAGAATGAGACGATGATCTTATTTTATAAATCCTATAATTTTGATGAATTATGATACTTTTCATCATTTAATAGAAGTTTGCAAATATGCCTTGTGCTAATATTTATCCAATTGCATAAATTATATCATTGAATCAATGAACACTATTTAATAATTGGTATTTGATGACTTTTCAGGAAAGATTGAATAATTCCAAGAAAAAATTTGCCTCTTCGTGCGGTACTATGCTAAGATAGGTGAAAAAGGCTTTGAAAAAGCTTCGATGGTGATATTGAAAGCATTTAGAAAAAGCTTCGATGGTGATACTCAAAGCAATAAGAAAAAAGTTTCAATGGTAATATTCAAAGCATCCATAAAAGTTTTCCAAACTCTTCAGGGTAAATTCATTCAATTAAGTAGAAGGATCGATGAAGTTTATGTTAGAACTAAATCTTTTATGATCACTAGGATGTTTCTATACTAGCAGGGTATAGGACGAGTAGATTCATTTGTATTAGAACTGAATCCTTTTGTGATCCCAGAGATGCTTCTATGCCAAAAGTATATAAGAAGAATAGGTTCATTTGTGTTAGAACTGAATCCTTTGTGATCACCAAGATGCTTCTATGCTAAAGGTATACAAAAGGAATAGCTTTATTTGAGTTAGAACCAAATTCGTTGTGATTACCGAGATGCTTTTATGCCAAAGGTGTACAAGAAGAATAAGTTCATTTATGTTAAAACCAAATCTTTTATGATCACCGGGATGCTTCTATGCCAAAGGTGTATAAGAGGAATAGGTTTATTTGTTATTGACCAACTTCATTTGGTTAGGAACCAATGAAGCAAGATTCTTTTCACATAATCCTATGGTAAGGTAGGTGAAGTAGGATTTTTGTTAATTTTGTCTGGTTAAGCAGAAGGATTGATGGAGTTTTCACAGGTTTTTCAGTTTATGTATATATATGTTTGTAAACTAGATGCTTTTAGAAAAACTTTTGTAAGGCCAAAACAAAATTGTGTTTATTTTGGTCTTTGCCTTGTTCTTGATTCTCAGCAACGGTCAGAGAAGGGCAATTATAGAAACCTAATTTTATCCAAGCCACTTTTTTTAGAAGTCCAAAAATATTCGAGATCAAGAATCTAGCTGCCACCTAGTAAGGGTAGAATTCCTTAGGGTGAATTAAATGTTTACAAGTCTATTTAATTGTCTTTAAATGACCGTAAGTGTATGTAACATAATTACTATCATTTTAAGTGTCGTACAAAACAAATTTCAAATAAAAGATGAATATCAAGGTAAAAAAATTAGCTTTTTAATTGTATACTTGTGAAATTTTGAAATTTATTTTTGCAGATGTTATCAAGCCAAATTTCCCATTTTTGGGAATATTTTGAGAATTTTTCATTAAATTTGGGAAGTTGACTATCATATTTTTTTATCGATATCAGTGTGGTATTTATGCCGATACTCACTCCGTAAAATTAGAAATATTCAAAGAAAAATTTATATTGGCATTTTCTTACACCAGATATCAAGTTGGCAATTTCGCCATTTATTCTTGAATTTCTGACTGTATCGTGAGTATTTTGCTCACGAATTTTGTTGGTAAAGACTTGTTTCTAATCTCATATTTTCATCTTTACCATTTTGTAAATTAATATTTTCAATATTTGATTCATTTTATATAAGTTTTCGTGTAATTTTTCAAATTTTTTCAGTTCTAAAAAATGAGCTTTCCTTTATCTGTAAAATATTTTATGGAAGTTTCTCGAGTTTTGAACTCCAAAATTCTTTAAATATTTTAATTTAACCATTATTAAATCATTTTTTTGAAATAAAATTAATTTTATAAGTTTTGCATTTTCTTTTATAATTTTTTCATTTCTAAAATATTGAGTTTTCTACTTCGTAAATTTTTTTCGAAAAGATTTTTCTAAGCTCATAATTTTTAAAATTCTTCAAATATTATTGTCTAAATCATATTAAATCAATTTTGAAAAATTCATTTTATTTTATAAATTTTGCATTTTCTTTCATAATTTTTTCATTTTTGAAGCATGAAGTTTTTTACTCTTTAAATTTTTTGGTAGGATTTTTTTTAGTTTATAATTTTTAAAATTCTTGAAATATTTTTGTTCAATTCATATTAATTCAGTTTATAAAATTAAATTTATTTTATGAGTTTTTCATTTTTTACATATAATAATTTTTCTCGGTAAGGGTTTTTCTCGTAGAATTTTACGAATTTGCTATTTTTAATTTTTTATTGTATATAAAAATTATTTTTGCTATTATATTAAATTCAATTGATCATATGAAATCTTATTTCAAATAAATAATTTTTCTTTTTTATAATTTAATTTTTTAACTAATTTTTACGGTATAATTTTATATATTATATAAATATCTGTCAAAATTCTCTAGACCTTGATGATGTCATACATGATATCATCCACTAGAAGACAAAAATATTTAAGTTAGGTCAAATCTAAATTATTTAATAAAAAAATCTAAAATAAATAAATAAAATAAAATAAAATAATTTGCAAAACTTGATCGAAACTCCACCATCTTGCCATCCCTTATTCCTTTTAAATAGGGGTTGGATTTCTTCATTTCAAGCTTTTAAGGGGAAAAAGGAAAAATAAAAAATTCGTTAGATTTTCAAGTTTTTAAGGTAAACTCTTCTACAAATATTTTTGTTATATTATGTTATTTCATTCATTTTTTGGTAGAAATATTATTATTTTTATGTATATATTTTTTGTCTTATTTTCCTAATAATTTTCATGTTAATTTATGTTGATTTGTTCATTATTTATATTGATTTCATGCATATTTTAGCTTGGTAAAAATTATGACATGTATGTGCTAATGTTTGTGTAAAAATGTGATGAAAAATATTGTTTTTGGTTGAAATGTGATGCTGTTCAAATGATATTTGATCTTGTATTTAATATATTTCTTGATTTTTCATGATATTTAGGACTATTTTGTAAAATTTGAAACCTTTGGGGGCTTAAAAATAATTTTTCTAAATTTTTGGTAGTTTTGGAAAATTGATCCTAAGCTTGACTGAATTTGATTTTGATGATTTTGAAATTTTTTGATTTTATTTTAGCTTATTTTGTGATTATAGAAAATATTGGGACTAAATTGCAAATATTGAAAAATTTTTTCTTTGGCCATTTAAGCATGGTTGAACCTTATAGACTGCCATAGAAGTGTTTTTTATGCTTAGTTTAACATATTTTATTGTGTTTTATTCGCTTTATACCATTTTAGGGTGTAATTTTAAAAAGTTTAGGGATTAATTTGTAAAATGTGAAAAAAATTGCTTTGTGGCCATAGGTGTTTGACCGAATCATTTTCGTGAATGTTGGTGTGGTCGTTGTGATTTTTCATGATATGTTTTGTGTTAGCTTATGATTTTCTATTATGTAAGGACTAAATTGCAAAAAAGTAAAATTTTGTTTCAAGGCCATCCATGCTTGGCTAATTGCTTATGTATACTTGTGAAAGTCTTTTTCATATTATTTTGATATGTATGAATAGTTTTATGCATTTTTCATCATTTTGTGGGTATTTTATAATTGTAAAAAGTTAAGGGGCTTATTTGTAAAATTGTAAAATTTTTATTCTATGGCCACAGGTACTTGGTCGAATTTATTATATGATCTTTGGTGTAATTTCAACAATATTTTGTGATGAATTTTGTGTTTAATTATGATTTTATTTTGTATAGGGATAAATTGCAAAGTTAAAAAATTTTAGGAACTATATAGAAAAACTTTGCATTTTAAAGTTAATATGATATTTTTGACATTTTAAAAATATTTCTAGCATTCCTATGGTCTTCTGTAGGGGTGTAGAAATTATTAATACCTTTTGTATTTTTTTATTTCTGTTAGGTGCAAAATATAATTTTAAAAAGTTTAAGGGCTTGTTAGCAATTTTTGCACTCTATCTTGACATTTAAATTACCTATAGAAGGTATAATGGTCATTTCATATCATTTTTTAGTCTTTTAGGTTATCGGGATACTTATAAGTCGAAGGTATGTCTAAGGGGTATTTTAGTAATTTCCTAGAAACAAGTCCTATGCGATCACCGTATACTTATAGGTCAAAGGTGTACAATAAGAGCAAATTTGTTTGTTTCTGATGCCATCCTACCTTTGGGTACTGCGATACTTATAAGTGGAATGTAGGCATTAGGGGAATATTGGTAATTTTCATTAAAATGAGTCCTAGATAGTAATCAGGATGTTTTTATGCCAAAAGTGTATATTTAGGATAGATTCATCATTTTTTATCATCTTAGTGTCCATTAAGGTAACAAATACTTTCATGTCGAAGGTATACCCAAAGGGCATTTTAGTAATTTTTCTTAAAATCTAGTTCTAGGTAGTCGTCGGGATGCTTTTGCACTAAAGGTGTGCATTTAGGATAGATTCATCATTTCATGATCATTTTATTGTCCATTAGAGTTACCTAGATGCTTTCATGTAAAAGCTATACCTAAAGGGTATTTTTAGTAATTTTATGTTAGAATCAAGTCCTATGTGATTGCTAGGATATTTTTTCATATCAAAAGCACATGTTAGGAGGGGTTCATCAAATTTGACCGTTGTCATGTCTTAGGGTTAATATTTTTAATAAAATTGAATATTTTTTAATATTAAGGCAATGTCTCTAAGTTAAAATAATGCATAAAAGTTCTCTGAATATACAAGATGGATTTTACAGATTATTTTAACAACAAGATATCCTTTTTGAATTAAAAGTCAAGATTTTTAATTTTTTAAAACATAAAACCTTTTGTATTCCACCGGTTTTCTAGAACGGAACAATAGATATTTTAATTTTTTAAAACCTTTCTTATTCCATAGGTTCGCTAGCGGGGTACGAAAGAGAATAACATAAATCTTCGTGTTTTTCTGGTTTTTTGACATGGTACAAGAGATATTTTGATTTTCAAATATATTGAAACCCAATTTTCTCATCTGAAATCATAAATTTGCTTCATAAAATTTAATTTTTGATATATAGGAATTATAATTAAATACCAAATATTGAAATTAAATAAAAATCAAAATTTAAGTTAACTCGTAATTAATAAGGTACCGATTGCTGGGCATCATGAGAAAGTCGATCCCTATGATTATAACCAAGTCCAAGACCCTTTCAAGTGATCTTTGGTATGAGCACAAACTAAGTTTGTTTTAAAGGGTTTCATAATCTTAAAATATAAACTCCAATAGGTGTCCAAACTTACCTGGCCAAAATAAGATTCACGGCGACTCTAAAATAAATGGTGTTTTATAACACCTATTTAAAGAAGTCAAACGAGCGATTCATCTTGACAATTCAATCCCCAAACATGAAAATAATAATAATATGGCCCCTAAAAAAGAATAATGATATATAAATATATATAGAAACAAGGGGTACATCATCATTTTAAGTTGAGCTGGTCAGGATTAATATCTGAGCCACGTTGCGATAAACTCTGACACAAACTCCCTCGGTAGATAGTCCTCATCCTTTTTCTAATTGAATTCAGACTCAAAATGAATCTCTTCAAATTCCTTAGAAATAATCACTGCATGTTTTGGTTTGGCCATAAAGTTACAAGAAAATTGATCTAGGTCAAATTTTTTTTCAAAGCAAGTGTTCCTGTATGCATATGAGGAAGAAGAATGCACAAAAAAGGAAAAAAAATGAATTAGTATCCTTAAAAGATATTAAATTCAAACAAAATTTTGAAACAATAAAAAAATCATAAATTATTCAAATAAAGAATCAAAACTAACCAAGTAAATAAATTTCAAAGCAATGAAAATCACAAATTATTTAAATAAAGTATTAATATTATCCAAACAAATAAAAGTATGAAAATGAAGAGAAAGAAAAAGAGATAGCTTTATCCCTTCATGTGTTCCTAATTTTGGTGACACCTAGAATCAGGCATGGTTTTGATTGAAAGGTTAGTGTGGTTCAATATATGAGGTTGAGTTCAGACCTTTAATTAGGTTCTTGAATTCTCTGAGCCTAAAAAGGACTAACGAGGTGCCTTATCCTCATCCATCATGGATTTATGTTGGAATAGGTTTGATTCGAGTAGGCATATTTTTCATGCCCATAATAAGGCTAACACCTTAGGCAGGCATAAGAATCTACACCCGTAGGCTTTTTGATGGCCTAGAGAGAGGCTAATACCTCAGAAGTCAGAGCTACTTCACCCCTTTCTAAAATATTAAATACCTATACCCCTTCTATATTTGATGAAGAAGACAGGCTATGCAAAGGGACAAACATACCTTTTTATGACACAATATTAACAATATAACCCATTATCCTAATCACCAAAAGGCAAAATAAAAACATAAAAAGATTAATGCATAATAAATATTAATATAATGAAGGGAAAAAATTTTTCCTTAAAAAAGGGAATTTAAAATTAAATACCAATTGAAACAAAATTAATTAAAATTTAGTTAACATGTAATTAATTTCAGGCCTAACTCTCTAGCGAGGTCCTAGTGGAGTCGCCAAGCTACCCAACGTGGCCTGGATATGAATCCTGACCAAGCTTGACCTAAAAGGCCCTCGTTCTAGTATTTATTGATATATCACTATTTCATATTCTCTTGTTTCTGTAGGCCATATCATTATTAATATTTTTTTATTTTCGAGGACTAGGTGGCCAAGATGAATGACTCACTCGACTTAACCGTAAATAGTCATTACAAAATGATATTTATTTAGAGTCGGCACCATTTTGTTTGGGCTAGGTGAGATTGGTCACCTACTAGAGTTCATATTTTAAGGGTTATGAAACCTTAGAATACCAACTTAGTGGTCCACGATTGTACTAAAGATCATATAGAAGGGTCTAGCAGTCATTACAATCACAATAAGGAACAACCCTCTTGTGATCCCCAAAAATTGGTACTTTATTAATTACATGTTAGCTTGAATTTTGATTTTTATCCAGCTTCAACATATGAAACTTAATTGTAATTCTCAAAATAATATTTTATGAAATCAAATTATTATTTTGTGTCAAGAAACTCGAGTTTTTGAAAATTTTGAAAATCAAAGTCTTTTATGTACCCCACCAGAAAACTAGATAAACATAAAATGTTTTAAAAAATCAAAATATCTTTCGCACCCTGCTAAAAGGCCAGAGGAATGCAAAAGGTTTTATTTTTCCAAAATTTATATAAATCTTGATTTTCACTTTGAAAAGTGTATCTCGTTACTAAAAAAATCCATAAAACCCCTTTCATATTCTAGGAGAAATTCCACGTACTAGTTAAACTAAAAAATACTACCTTTATTTTTAAAAAATTTCAGCGTGTGTATATAAAAATTACCCGAAGAATAGATTTAGATGAAAAGTACCAAACTCGATTCTAAGGATCCACATTTGGTCAAAATGACCAACATGTTTCTTAAAGTGCACTTTCGTCATGAAAGCATCCCAATGACTCTAAAAGACTTGGTTTTGTGATAAATTATTAAAACGCCTCTAAAGTATACCTTCGACATGAAAGTATCTTGACACCCTAAAGGACATGATATCATTATAAAAATTATGAACCTATCCTAAATGTCCACCTTTGGCATAAAAGCAACCCTGTGACCATCTAGGACTCAAATTTAAAATAATTATAAAAATGCCCCTAAGGTCTACATTGGACGTTAAAGTATCCTGATACCTTCAAGGACATGAAAAAAATCATTAAAAAGCAAACCTATCCTAAATGTACACTTTTGGTATAAAAGCATCCCAATGACTACCTAAGACTCAGTTCTAATGAAAATTACCAAAATGCCTTTAGGGTATACCTTTGATGCGAAAGTATCACGGTACTTTAAAGGACACGAAAAAGATTATCAAAAAGTGAACCTATCCTAAATGTACTCTTTCGGCATAAAAGCATCCAAGTCACTACCTAGGACTTGATTCTATGGAAAATTACTAAAATACTCTTAGGGTATACCTTCAACATGAAAGTATCTCGGTAACCCTAAAAGACTCGATAAAGGTAAAAAATGTTGATTTTTATTCTAAATGGGTCATTTAAATATCAAAGGTGACCTAAAATACAAAAAAATGCAATTCAGTTCCTAAGTTTTTCAAAGTTGCATTTCATACCCTAACGAATAACTGAAAGAATGTGAAAGGTTTTAATATTTTCTACACCCCATCAAAGGACCAATGGAATGTTAGAAATATTCAAAAATTACTAAAATGTACCAAATGAGAAATTAAATGTAAGAAATGATCATTTTAACCCTCAAATGAAAAGTTTTACTTAATGAACTCTAAATTTTCCTAACTTTGTAATTAAATCCCTAGATGAAATAAACTCATAAATAAACAAAAAATATACCAGAAAAATCATAGAAACCATACCAAATGACACATGCACAATTTGACCAAACATGATAGGCCTTGAAACAAAATTTTCACTTTTACAATTTAATCCCTAATATTTCCACAATTGTAAAATAAATAAAAAATAACAAAACAACACAAATGTGGTTTGGTTAAGGCTTGGAAACATCCATCCAAAGCCTTAAAACTTTAGGGAAAAAGTTCCCTGCAAGTTTCAAAAAGTCATAAAATAATCCAAATATCACACAAAAAATTGAATCTAAAGGCCTTAACGTTCGGCCATCACCCAAAAATAATAATAACAAATTTTTATAAACACAGCAATCACATATCTTACTTCTAAAAGTTTAAATCAACATGGACATGTAAAAAAATCATGAAAAATAAGTCTTATAAACAAGTTTTAACATCTTGTTAGCAAGAAAAATACCAAGAAAAATACTATCAATCCTGGTTATGTACATATGACAAAATATCAACAAAAACCATGTTTCATGAAGAAAATCAATTTATCATCAAGAAAAATTAAATGAAATAATTAGATTAAAGAAAATGGTTCATGGCCATAATGCTTAGTCTTTCAACATGGATCAAAATCCATGAACTTAAGCATGATTTTGGCTGACCAACAAGAAGAAAAATGAATGAAATGAAGAAAAACTAAAGCTTTTTGGAAGAAATCTACCTTAGAAAAGTTTTTTCTTCATAAAATGCTAATCCTTATTCTTGAAGCTTTGTCCCCTTATTTATAAGGAAGAGAGTTAGCCAAGATTGATTGAAAAAATGACTTGGCTGAATATCCATGAAAAATCCCAAAATAAAATTTGTTATTTTTATATAATTGATTTTCAATTTATTTTTTTGCATGGGCAATTGTAATTTGCATTAAATAGATTTGTACTAATGGTCATATCATAATATTTTCTCATGATTATCTAGGTAATATTGGGATATTTAGAAGCCAACAAAATTGGTTAAGGGATAAACTTGAAATAGAACTAAACTAGTTTCCATGAAACTAGCTTGGAAAAATACATCAAAATAAAAACAAAATTTAAAATTCAAATAAATAATCATAAATAAAAATTTTGGAAATGAATAAACTAAATAAATAATGAGAAAAATCTTGATTAGAAATCCAAACTCATAAAATTTTATGAGAAAAATTCTTACAGAGGAAAATTAACATTTTTTTAAAAAATCAAAACTCATAAAATAAATTTATTAGCCAAAAACTAATTTAATAAGAATTCTATGAGAATATTTGAAGAATTTTAAAAAATAAAAACTTAGAAAAATCCTAATGAATATTTTACAGAGTAGAAAACTTTATTTTTAAAAATGAAAAAAAATCCATAAAATGGATTGGAATTTTCAAAAATTGATTTTATGGCAATCTAATGGGAATATTAAGGAATTTTAAAGTTCAAAACTTGAGAAAATTTTACCAAAAATTTTACAGATAAAAGAAAACTCATATTTTAAAATAGAAAAAAAATTTAAAAAATGCATTGAAACTTATATAAAATGAGTTAAATGCAACTTATTATCCAAAATATTAATTTATAAAATGAAATGCAAAGTCTAGAACAAGTTTTTCCCAAAAAAATACATGAGCAAAATACTTGTGACGGTATGAAAAATTCAAAAATAATTGGAAAAATTGACAACTTGACTTCTTATGGTATAAAATTCCAATATATAATTTTTCTTGAATATTTTTTATTTTTCAAAATGCATATCGGCATAAATACTACACGGGTGCAGTAAAAATACACGACGATCAATTTTTCGAGTTTTATGAAAAAATCTCAAAAAAGCCTAAAAGTGGGAAATTTGATTGTGGGATTATTTGCAAAACTGATTTTCAAAATTTGACAAGAAAATATTCAAAAACAAAAATTTCTCTTGAATATTCATCTTTTTATTTGAGATTAACCCTCAAATTGGCACTTTTCTATCACGTGCCAATATGGCCATTTAGGGATGACTAAATTAGTCCTGAAAGTGCGAAGTCTACCTAGTAGAAGTCGACCTCTATCAGGGAGACAGCTATTTTTCTAGTTTTGGATAATTACGACTATTGGAAAATGGGCCTGAACAAAGTTAAGTGTTTACAGTTTGGACTCGTAGGTCAAATAAGCTTGAAATCGAGGTTTTATTTTGAAAAGTTTGAGAAAACTTAGAGAATAGAAAACTTTGGCTTTTGGTGAGATTTTAGAAAACAAGATTGAAAACTAGGTTGATGAAAATTTTTAGTAGTTTTTGAAAAAAAAATATTTTTTAGGTAATTTAATAAAAGAATGGATTTTATTCTGTTTAAAACCCAAAAAATAATAAAATCTTTTTGAAAAAGGTTGAGCCCTGATCCGAACTTAGTAAGACCCATTAATGACACATGACTCCTTTAGGGAATTAATTGGACACTTTGAGGCACTTGAATGCCTTGAAAAAGTGATTCAAGAAAATTACTTGAATTAACTAGGATTAAAAATAGGGATAGTTTCACGTTGTACGCCTTCCCAAAGTTATTTTAGGTTTATTCGATAGCTTTTAGGTGTAAACAAGATATCATTGAAAAGGTTGCTTGACGAAGATTAATATAAAAATATTTGTAAAATCCTAAAAAAATCACCATCTAAGAGAAAATATTATTTAATGTTGAACTCAATTTAGCATTAACAACAAGTCAGGGGAATAAGTGCAGCAAACTCTGAAAAATTACCGCAAACTAGTTTGGAATCTTTTAAATCACAAATGATAGCTTTCCATAAAGTTAACTACACTTCATGTTCAATAAAACTATTTAAAAAAAATCCATAAAAAGCATTTGTAGGCCAAATATGGCTTGTAATTAAGCCTAAGAGCTACTTTTGGGGTTCTAGATAGCATAAGTTTGTAAAATTAGAACTCCTTTATGCAAGCTCATCCAAGGGTAAGCAAAGGTTCGTTGGAAAGGTAATTTGATTCCCTTCTAGGAAAAAATTCAAGAAAAATTCAAAAAAATAATTTTAAGCTTGAAACTAATTTTTAAATTGGGGTTATTTTGGTATTAGTGCTAAAACAATGTAGTTTTCGATTTTGCACTTTCCTAGAATTGATTTAAGGTCACAAACATACGAATGATCATCACTAAAGATTAATGGAATTGGAATCATAGATCCATTTGAAGTCCCCAAAAAGGTGGGTAAGTGAACGTTCCATTGTCCATGCCATTTATTTACAACAACAGGGCTCATCATATGAAGGCATTTTGTCAAAAATATTGTAAACCAAATTTTTTTAAAGCTGAAAAATAAATTTTATTTATCCTTGTTAGGCAATCAATCCAAACATAAATGCTTGATATCTTTCCCAAGGTTAAGGTATTAATATGTTGAGAACATTAGACCAACGTTATTCTCATTTTTTGAGATAAATGTCAATGTTAGCCTAATTTGGGAGGTTTTTTCAAAATAGTAAACACACATCAAAGAAACATAAAACAAGAAATTTTACAAATACATCCAAAGCATCAAGCACTCATGATATGAAGCCAGCATCATCAAACATGAAAATGGCATCATCCAAAGTCATTCTAATAAGTAAACAAGCTTAAAAATGCAAGACATAGTATAACCATGTTAAAACATGCTAGGATGGACATATATAAGCATGAATGGAGCATTATAATATGGTAAAACATAATAGGAAGATAAAATAAAGACTGTTTTGAGATAATAAAAAAAAAGATAGGAGTTTTGGCCATTGAAATACCATCAAAGCATCATCTAATCAATATTATCTTAAGCACCAATAAGAAAAATGCATGTGTCCTAACTCTTAGGTTTATGGATACATGAAAAGGTTCATTAAATGGTGTTAGATGTAATGAAATATTAGAATAAAGAGCAAAGTCAAGAGAATACACCAAAGAATGACTACAAAATCACCTTTCTTTTGCTCTTAAACGATGTTACGAAGGCCTACTTTCCTTTTCTCATTTTGCCTTTTTCTTTCGAACTCTTTTCTTTTGGTTTTTTAAGAGAGTTGGCTGATGAAGAATTTTTTTAGGTGAATTAGGTGATGTGAGTCCCTATTGAGTAAAAAGAACTTTGCTTTTATAGTGTGGTATCTAGCTAACAAAAAAACCTTATATAGGGAGCATTTCGTTGCATTCCCTTGTATTAAATGATGAGTGATGCTACATATAATGTACTTACAAATTTTACTCGGCTGGTACACTAATTTTGAGGGGCTAAGAAAGAAGAATATTCACTGAGGTTCATGAAAGTTTTGTATTACCTTCTATTTTGTCCCAAATTCCAAGCCTAATAGGCCTTTAAAAAATGCATTAACCTAATCCCAAGTCTAAAAATGAATTTCATGAGGCTTTGTTTCAAGTTTAATGATTTTTGGAACCAAAAACAGGGCTAAAATTGTGATTTAAATCCATATTGCATAAAGGAGGAAATGTCATGAATTAAGCAAAATTACCCAAATGTACCATTATCATCAATGTATTAATAGATTTTGGTGTGTATCAATACTTGTGGCCTAAAAGGAGTAACTTATTTACTGCCAAGCCTTATATTGATAAAACAAGCACATGTATCAATACATCAAGTGGATGTATCATACATTACCCTTTAGTATCAATATAAACATTGTTTTTCATTTTAAGTGATATGGTAGCCACAATATCATACATCAAGCCATGTATTGATACATCCAATTCAAAATCTGGATTTTGCCATTGGCTCTTCGAGAAGCTTACATAAGCTCAAAAAGATGGAAGATGAATCCGTGTTTGTTTATCTGGTCTCAATGATGCCCTATGATGTTTGCATAAAGGCTTAAAAAAATTAGGTGTCTATAAACATAGATCATGAGCAAATCTAGCAATCCATTATGACCACCTAAATGTTGAAAAGTCAAGTGTAATCCCATCAAAACCTTTTAGTAACCAACCTATCAATGTAATACGGTCCTTTCACTAAATATCCTTAAATGAGCATGAGCATCAGCATGGCGCTATTTCTACTCATGCTTCAATCCATGTTATTTCTTTTAATTTATGATTCATGAGTTTGAATTTATGAGAAATAATTCTTAATAATTCATAGTAATTTGGCCAAAGACTTTATTCCAATGAACCATAGTTAAGAACAATCAGAATACATCTCCAATGTAACTAGGAGTGGTGAATCCTCTCTAAATAACTTATTAGTCGACCATATGCTTCATGCTATATCCAAAACCACCTTTAATTTGGCATCCATCATTATGGATTTTTTCAAGATAACCTCTATGTATGATACTCCTATACAAAATAACCTGGTCTCATAAGTCAAAAGACTGTTTACAAGACTAACACATGAGAACATATTTCATAGACACTTGAATAACTAATTCTAAATGGAGTTATCATATGGGCGAAGTTTAATGAACTTTTTTCCTTAAACAAGCATCCTTATACCATCTCAAGTATCTTGTATACTTCAACTTAAGAGTTTAGTTGCTTACTTCATAAGTAGAAAGGCATAGTATATGCTAGGCTTTAAACATTGCTAATATCCCGTCTGGATAATACTATGGCTAGAAACATTTTGAGGAACTTGGCTTTGGTGTATAAGGATCTCATCATTGTAGTACTTTTACGATTCCTTTACAAGGCCTTTTAAACTCTATGGGCTTCATCTAATTAATGGTTTCATGATTGTCAATTATGCTACTAACATGAAGGAAAACCTTAAGTTACTTAGGCTAGTGACTTGTATGCAATTAATTGACTATATATCCCATGTCCCAATCTAATGAATTCAAGGGTATACACTAACAATGTACAACTAAAAGGTCAAACATAAAGTCCTTCATCTAGTTGTAGCTCATTAAGTAGAGTAATAAGTAAAAAAAAGGTTGTTAACACTCTTAACAAGGTTTGCTATGCAACTAAAGAATTGAAAGGTCATTTCTTATGGTATTTCGGCCAATCTTAGAGTATTTGCTATCACGAGATTAAAGAGAAAGCCATATATATTAAATTTCACTACCCATTGAGGAACACATGAACCATTATAGAGTGTCAATGAGTGTGAATATGTTTCCCCACATTTCATATTCAGTCTAAAGGTCAAGCCTTAACTATTTTTAGACATAAACTCTACATAAAAACCTATTTATATTTTTCTTAGGATGCACTGCATACATGAAAATTATTTTGGTAAAAACTATGCGATTGTTGTATATATTTCCAAAAAGAATATTTTACAAGGTGTCTTAGATGATTTACAAAGGTTTATGTTACAAGTGGAAATGTGCTTGCAACAACAATAACAGGTCGATATGGAAATGGACATTAGAGACATCAGCACTGACATGATCCTTAAACAATAAGGCATCCTACCTAAAAGACAAGAGCACAGACATTGGAAATGTCAGTGGCAATGTGATCCTTGGGCCTTGAAGATGTCCTACAAGATGATAAGAAGAGTAAAGAGGTGCTAAAGGTGTTTCTCCAAGGCATGCTATGATGTTCTAGTAAGAATCAATTTGAAATGGGACATTTAGGAACACAAAAACTTAAAGACATTACGGAGTTACAAAATTTAAGGAAACCAAGTGAGACAGGGAAGTTATCTAATATAGAAGAGCTTCTCTCCAGTTAGAACCCAATAGTTGGTTCTGTTGGTCTTATTGGAATAGGCTGATGGTCAGCTTTTTTTTTTAGGTCTTTGGACATGATAGATTGTGCCATCTATCACCATCTAATTAGTGAGGTCCATTACATATGCTATACTAATCTAAATCTACTGAAGATGCATGGTAAGTGATGCACTTTTGCCGTATCTGATCTAAGCTTATCAAGGTGTATGGAAGGTGATGCACCTATGCAGCACTTAATCCGAGCCACTTTTTTGTGGGACAACTATGTAAGAGCTATGCAAGTGTTCCATTCTCATGTTTGGCTTAGGTATCTAGACCATAATAGATTGGCTCCAAGGTTTTTCCCAATAATTTGATAATTGTAGTTTGCATTTAGTGTTGAAAAATAAAGTTGGGAAGTAAATAATAAGCCTTTGGAATGAAGATAGGTAAAACGATTCAAATTCCTTTACATTGGATTTGAATGGCAAGTTAAAATTGTAATCTATTACAATTTTGCCTAAGGAATCAAAACACTATTGAAAAAGATTTAAATTGTTAGACCTTTTAGTGGTGAATGAAATCAAGAGGGGGTGAATTGATTTCTCAAAATTTTACTAAATTAAAACTTCGATAAATAAAATTGAGAAATCTAAAAGATAAACTTTGGAGTGCAAGTTAGTGAATATCAATAAACAATAAAAGACAAGGGAAAGAAAAGCAAACTCAAAGATTTAAAGAGGTTCAACCTCAATTGCCTACATCCTCTACCTCAGCCTCACTTGCCTCAGATTTTCACAAATCACTAACTTGAATTATCTACCTTTCAAGGACAAGGTATATCTTTCAAGGCTAAGATAGAAACCTCTACCCCCTATCTTTGTGGCTAAGATAGAACCCTCGTTCACTACTATTGAAGGCTAATAGAAATGTTCTCTACTTTTGAATGGCTAAGTAGTAACCTCCCTTTTTTACAAGGATTTGAGTGCAAACAAATAAAACCTCTAAAGGTTAGGTGTTTACAAGAATTTTGCCTCAAAGGAAATATATATCTAAAGATACAAAATGAAGAATATAAAAATAGGAAGAATTAATTCCTATATAAAGAGAAACTATTTAGCAAAAACGATGGAGAAAATGAAAGATATAACTCTAAGCACAATCTCTTGGTTCTCTTTTTTTTAAAGGTGTTGGAGTGGCTTATTTATAGCCTTGATCATGATTCTAGCCGTTGGAAACATTTGGTGAAGTAATATAGCCGTTGGAGCCTTCAAAATATCATTTCTCATTGTTCCCCGTGTCTCTGTATCGATAGATTGAGTTTAACGATAAAAAATATGATAATCAAATAGTCCTATATCTATACAGAAAGATCTATCTCGATACATGAACAGTGCTGTATCGATACAGAATGCTCTGTCTCAATACATGAACAGTGATTTCTCCATTTTAAGGTTATTTAGCTACTGCCCAGCATTGTATCAATATATTTACATGAAAATCAATTTTAAAAGGTTTTTCATAACTTTAAAACATGTAAAATTTATCTAAAAAATGTTTTATATAAAAATATGTATTAAGAAAACATTTTTGAGTGCTTAAAGGAGTTAAAACACTTTCTAGTATTTTTCAAAGTGTTTACAAAATATTTCATAGAAAAATACTAGTCTTGAAAATAATTAAACATAAGCTAATTAAGCTTAAGTTTTAGTTATATCAAAACTAAGATTAATTCAAAGCTAAT